>CALNHX010001498.1:0-222335 GCA_940337035.1 Agriotes lineatus
ACTAGAGCACTAAACAACAAGACTGAGTGAGATGTTCCCAATACTTTGTAAGGTGAGGAAATTACAACCTGTGGCAGCCGGCTACTTCTACATAAAGCCACATAAAATCAAACTTATAACCTAAAATACAAGTCATAATAGCTAAAAGTTGACGTTTATGCACGAGACATGAAAATTATGAAACGAAGCCGAAGGCTGAGTTTCATAACATGTCTCGTGCATAAACGACTTTTAGCACTCGTTGCATACAATATTTTATCTACGACCTTAATTTTACCGTTATTAATCCATAAATATCAATTTAACAAAGGTTTGCATCTGCGACACTTTTAATTTATGTCATAATAAACAGTAGCCCACGCCGCGCGGGCGATTGTTTACCACGCCGCGCGGGCGATTGTTTACCACGCCGCGCGGGCGATTGTTTACCACGCCAGTACTGTCAAGGTGAGTTACGAAATGTAATTATTGATACTCCACATCTGACTGTATTCATTACATAATGCTTTAATTATTTCACTTTACCTGTAACGCAAGAAGCAACTAGAATAACTTTACAACTTTACTTTTAGCCAATGTGCTAAAAGTAAACAGCTGATTTCTTTAACCACGGTAAACTATAAAACGTCACTTTTAGTGAAACAATCTGGCGCTAAAAGGCCTAGTTTTAGTAGTGGTCGTAGATAAAATTGTTTAGTGCAAGACTGCAAACTTTCAGTTTGGCTTTGTAGTGACTCTTGGATTATAGACGGCTGTGCATCTGATGGTTATCATATTAAATTATAATTGTTATGACTGATGACGTTTAATTTATGATGAAGGTAAATTTCCTCTGCTATGCCAATACACCATATCACGATGTAGTGTAACCTATAATATCAAGTACCTACTTAGTTATCAGTACTAAACAGTAATATCAAATAAAGAGAAAATTCTTATTCAAAAGTAATTTAGAATGAGAGGGCACTATGATCCGCACCGTTACCTGGTCAAGGTCCTACTTAGAATTTTGCCGAGACCAAGGAGTTCCAACCCTAATAAAGGATTTCTTACATGCTACACATCGTAGTAACATGAGACCCACGACTTGACATAACTTCCGAATGATGGCATTCTGTAGAGATTTTCATCCGCATTTCTTAATTTTTAAAAACCACCGGGATCGGGGATCGAACTCTCGACCCTTAGATCACTAGCCAGAATGCTTAACCATTGAGCTACGGAGCCCGGCTGTATATAACATGTAATTCAAAATGAGATTTATTAACCCAGGCCAAAAAAAAGCACGTATGTCGCTGCTTGAGTTTGTGACATTTGAACTACATGCTATTGCAACTAATCCTTGCAAATATTGATAAACAACAACTAAACTAATCATTTAAAGCCAGTTTCATGTAAAATTTGTTTTTTAATTAAAATTATGTATATAAAACAACTACTAATAATTGAAAATAAATAGTCTCTATTTATAATGTAATAACTATTTTGTTTCGTTACAATGCTGCAGACAGTTCTAAAAATGTTTTAATGAAAGAAGATGCTGTATGTTGTTGCCGGGCTGGCTAGTTTAATTTAATTTATTTAATATGTTTGCTACAATTACCAGACTGATACTGGCTCCAGGCAGCTCAGAATGTCAAGGTATTATTAATAAGCTCAAATTCCGTAACCCAAGAAAGTACACAGAATAAATTTTATAAGCGTATAATATGTTCAGCTAGTATTACATAAAATCAAGCTTGTATTCATAAAAACAAAAATAAAAATATAACAATGTTTGTAAATAAATCTGCTCCCGTGTCTGGTCAGCGGGCTTCAGACAGTGTCAGTTACTTTTGGACCAGCCTCTGCATGGAATAGTTCTGATGTCCCGTAGGCAGCTCGTCTGGCCTGCTCACAGAAGTGACAGTTTGTTAGCGATACCCGCCTATGATGGCGGTGGCGTAAACATAAAATTCGGCTTTAATCTTTTAAAGGAGCACAGTGCGGGCAGGATTATATTTAATAACATGCATATCTGGTGCTGCTTGTGTTGTCGCGTCTCGCAGATGTACAAAAGCGTGTCGTGATTACGGGCGGCTGGGCCGAGGTTATCTGGTTTACCTTTCGCAGTAATTTTGGAAGTTCAGGTAAGCGAATTACAATTGAATAACAGCTAGTCCTCGCTGGCGATGATCCCCGTCAAATTGCTCCCAATTTGACCATGCGTAATTACGAACGCCGGCCTCTGGCGATACAGGTTGGATTTTCTCGTGCGTGTTTTCAGCTTTAATTGTGTTAAGCCGTTCCGGTCGCAATTAATGGTTTTAATTACGTCGGTTTCGTTGTCTTGGTGTGGGAGAAACTGGTTTATGGACGGGATCGTCACCTACGAGCTCGGCTTAACCCTCCTAGTATCTAGGTACTGGGAATCGTCGCCGGTGAACTCGGTTTAGCTCTCCTGGTAACTAGGTACTGGGGATCGGGTCTGGGTTAGCCTTTCGGGTAACTAGGTGCTGGGAATCGTCACCGACGATCCTGGGATGGCCCTCCTAGTAAGTAGGTGTTGGGAATCGTTACCGACGAGCCTGGGATGGCCCTCCTAGTAACTAGGTACTGAACAACTGGCAGGAGCCTTCTCGAAGAGTCTATAGACCCTCCTGAGTAGGATTTAGGCTGCGAGGAAGGTTTAGGAAAATTCTCTTTTGACATAGCTTTGTTTTCTCCGTATATACCTTGCGGTGCCGTAATCAGCGGTTCAAGCCGGTTCGTTAGAGTAGGGGACCCTTCCTTTAGCTGGGCGGAGTTGAATCTGTGACTCTTCGCGATGACGTAGCTTATCGCCTTCCGAGCGGACCAACGATACAGCGCTCCAATTCTTAACGTGATTTACACCATGGGAGAACGCGCGAATTAATTTTTAATTTCAAAATAGCGTTTGCGCTGGGCGAAACGTTACAATGTGGTATTCATCGACATCTCTACACAGCCTTCTTTTCATTGCATTAAAAACATTGTTTAGCACCCCAGGAGTATTATTTATTTCTTCGATATGATTCACTATCCTCTGTCGAAGGTCATCCAGATCAGCGATAAGGGTTTTAAAAATCAAATTGTTAAAACTTAGCCACAAAAAGAACTCGCAAGGGGTCAAATCGCATGATATAGGAGGAAATATAATGGGCGTATTTAAACTTATGATTCGGTTGTCAAAAAATCCCACAATAAAATCCAAATTTTGTCGTGTAATACGAATTCGAGCCCATTCCTGTTGAAAATAGTCTTCTGCTAATTCGTCATCCAATAATTGATTCGTAAATGGAGTCCAAATTTCTATGCGATATCTTTCAGCACAGATCTATCGTGGACAATGTAATGCTAGCACAATTTAGTACTGCTAAACCAGAATTATTGTTGAAATCGTTGTGAAAGATGATTTGATACGTTTCAAATCGAGATGACAGTCATAAAGTGACAGTTTTAACTGAATTAATGCTAGACATGCAGTGTATAGCTATCTTTCTTTTTCTAGACCCTCTTTGAGGAATCTAATTTTGAATCTTTCCATGCTTCTCTGTGCTATTGTTAAGCTTTGGATGTTTCTTTTTCTAAAACCATTGTCTCAATTTTGAACGTTAGTACTGGAAAAACACAGGTGTTCTACACTTTAGCTTTTGATTTGAAGTTGTGTTGTGGCGATTTTAATATATAAGCATGTTTTTCAAATGCTGACCAAGCTAATTTAATACGTCTCTTTATCTCGATCTCCTGATATTCCTTTCTAATTTTTAAGGTTTGCCCAAGATATGAGTAAGATGTTACATTGTCCAGTTTACCTATCTTCTTCAATTCTTTATTGAGTGTATTTATTGTTCTTTCTACATGTTTTTGGCTATTAATACTATGTCGTCCGCATATCTTAAATTTGTGATATTCTTTTCTTTAACATTGATTCCTTCATCAACCCAATTTATTTTTTGAAAACATTTTCCAATGCTAAGGGTAAACAGCTTCGGGGAGAGAGTATCCACTTGCCGGACTCCTCTATCTACGAGTAGTTGAATGTGTCTGTTGAACTATCTATTTTTATGTGCTACTACTAGTGGGATATTATATTCTTTGTATTTCGCAATTATCAGCTTGATACTTCGTAAGTGCTCGTTGGTGCCAAATTTCTTCCGAAACCCAGCTTGCTCCATAGGCTGGTAATTGTTCAGTTTACGAGTCAGTCTGTTTGAGATTAGAGATAACGAGAATACAAGAAAAACAATCCAGATATGATTGTGATGCATCAGAGGGTGGAAAAAGGAGGAAACACAACTTAACAGATTTCTCCCAAAAGAACAAGGAAACAAGCAGGACACCGATAAAAGAAGAAGAGAGAGAGAGAAGACATCAAAGGCATAGAAGAGGTAAAAGAACTTATGAAACGAGTGTGGAAGAAATTAAAGGAGGTAGAAGGGAACAACCAGAATATAGAGAGGAGATAAAACAACTTATGAACGAAAATGGAAAATTGAAAGAAAAAGTTGAAAGATTTATGGCGAGAAGTGTAAAAGTGCCGATGAGCTCCGCGTAGTACATAATCAAACGAACGGATGAAAAACTATGGCAGTGGCAAAGTTCGATAAATGGGAAGCCAAGTAAAGATAATGGAAAACTAAGGAAATTTAAAGGGCAAAATCTTATATATAGATAAAGATCTAACACATGGAGAGAGACAAACACAGGAATATTTAGACACCTCAGCAAAGACAAAAAAGAAAGGTCACAGAAGGCTACAACAAATTGATCATAGGAAAAGACACGTTGCTCTGGGATAATAGCACTGAAAAATTGCAGAAGCAAGATAACAATGATGGCAATTTTCTTCCAAAAAAAACTAGAGAAACGACACGGCGGCGCCTGATAGGCAACTTATATTGAAAACGAACACGGATGACAAGCCAAACAATCAACAATTGTATGTAAATAACAGACAGGGAAGCACGATAAAGAAGAAATAAGCAAATACAGCAGGGAAACTAAAATAGGAACGTGGAAGGTGAGGGGCCCGAATGGAAAAGGAAACGAGCAAATATAAGATATTAAAAGAGCAAAATTAGAAATTTTAAAGTTCACGGAAACGAAAAAAAAGGGAGAAGCAGTAGAAAGCATGTGAAAAGGATCCCTATTATACTACTCGGAAGTGACAAACAATGACAGGACAAAAGCAGGAGTGGGAATAGTAGTAACCCTAAAAGAGCACCAGAAGTAGAGAGATGGAGAAGCTTAAACGAAAGGATTCTAGTGGTACACATGAAAGACAAAAACACACATCAAACAACAGCAGTAATGGTAGTCTACGGACCAAACGAGGATACTACAGTAGAAAGAAATCAATTAGTTGTTGAGGAATTACAAGAATAGATCAGATAGATACCGCACATTCTTTAGCATCTAATTGTAATAACCTTAGTTATTCGACTCTATTCGACTATTAAAATCAGATTAAGACATAAACCATGAATAACTATAATACCAGATATAGAACAATTGTATTTATTAAGTAATTAATAACTGCCTTTATCATACGTGTAACAACTTTGTTAATAGTATTTGATAAATACTTAATTCTAGTTAATTCAATTTTAGATTAATATTACTGTCTGTTTACAAAATTTTATTATTAACAGGATTCTTTCATCGCTCCGTTTTGTATTATAAAATTCTGCTGTTTAAGACACCACCGTTCGAACCCCACACCTAACAATTTTTTTGTTCATCTAATAGACGGTAGTATTTGCCAAATTTATTCCAAGTTAAGATCATCAGCTCAAAATCCTCCAGACATTGATAATTGAAGTCATTAACTGCATCAGCAAAAATTTCCAAACAAAGACTCTATTCAAGTATTTTTAACAGTCGTGCAGATTTTCAAACAATGGCTTCATTGTTCAATTTTTTACCAGCCTTGCACATTTCTCAAACAAGTCTGGATAAGTCTGATGCTCCTGTCAATAACAACATGCGGTTTATCTGATTCCGCAAAAAATTTCCAAACAAAGACTTCATTCAATTATTATTAGGGTGGAAAAACAAACGAATTTATTACATTAGTATTTTATTTGACTACAAAACTATTGCACTACTACGTTATACCTATAACAATAAAGATTACTCAAATACAAAATTACGTTTTGGTTTTTTGTTCACGGGCAAAGCGCTGTTTTGAAAATCGAAACCACTCGCTTCCTATACTTTCAAATTCGTTTTCTTCTAATGATGCATACGTCATGCAGCCTGCTTCTGAAATTACAAATGAAATATAGATATTTTTTATTTTTAGTATTTGGCAATTTATTCTCTGTAATATTACAACAATGCAATGACAATAAATTGTTTACAACAATGATTAATATCACTTTCTCATATAAATCTTTTGAGACCGATGCCAGGTGTGTAACGGACCAATTCGTGCCACCTGTATGTATATGCAATTTATATATTTTTTAGTATATTACGCTAGCAATGAAGCTTAACTGTGTATTAACCAAGTAGTTACACAGTATAAGCATTTACGCAGTATAAGTGCATATCGGACGCGCGTGAGTGGAAAGCAGCAAACCAAAGAGCGGAGTTATAAACAGAACGAAGCCGATGAATTGCTACGTTGCATTTACAAAGAACTACAACTGCGTGAAGACTCGCAGGGGTTGAGGCGTCGCCAGACATGCGAGTCGTACGTCTGCCGTCCCTCATTAACCAAGGTACGACGAGTGTTGATAAAGGCACTAAAGTGTCCATAATAGTGAATTTGCGGGCCTGCATTATTCCCCGCCGACACTAAGCCAGGTTCCTGAGTGGGAACAGAGACTACGAAGGCATCAAACCAATTGGGAATCACCAAAGGTTTGCTGCATTTTCCATTGAAGGGAGCCGTTGCCGAACGCCATAGAAGCGTAGTTCGTGTCTAATCACGGGAGCGCTTGGGAACAACCAAATGCAAGGTTAGTTGCTAGTTAAAACTGCAGGTTGCAACATTTTGGCAATTTTTTCCATGAATGATTGCGACATCGTGGGCCATTGTTTTCTTGCTTAAGACAACGGGGTATTAACTTACCGGCAAGCCGACGCAGTTATTGCGTCGTCTGCTAGCCCAACGCGTCACTGGAATTAAACGTGCCCAGGCTCCAGCATCGAGCGCATTTAAAGAATAGACAACTTCGCACAGCGCATTTGTGCGCGGAATTTAAATATATTTCGCGCTATCGGCGTTTGACTTTACGTCAACAGTTGAACAATATCACCTTATTTAATGTGTTTTCATGCATGTAGCATACATCCTTTTTGTTATGTATTACAATTTATCCAATACACACTAGTAATATGTGTTTTACTAGTTTGTCTTATACAAGGAAATTGGGCTATTACTAGCTTGTTTACATCATAACTTACGCTGCCCTTGACATCGTGAGTTATTTAGCTTGTTTGCATCATAACACATATCACATCGCGATTCTTTCTAATAAACATGCGGTTTTTTCTTCTGCTTGTTGCTCAAGAAACCTACTATCCCAGCACCCCAGAGACGGGTGATTTCTAAGGGTTCGCTCCCAGGGTACTAAGAAACATTTGTGCCAAACATCGGGACTACATTTTTTAGATTTTCCTTAAATAATTACTAATATGCTGTAACGCCCCGTTTTACAAGAGCGTTTAATAATTATTAACTACTTTTGGACCACGATATATGCCAATTGAGGCAGGTATAAACTACCATTATCTCGTTGGAGCGTGTGGTTGGCGATAACAGCGCTTGTTTTCTGGCTCGAACGCGTCGATCCTAGCGAGGGCTTTCCTGTTTCGATTTTGCTAGCAGACAAAGCGGTCAGATTTTGCTTTAATTGACAGCGCCGCAAGGGATGATGCTAGTCAAAGAAGTCTGCACAGATATAACTAATGAAAGATCACTTTAGTGATAATCCGCGAACCGCCGTTCTCCAGCTTTAGGTGAGATTTCTTCTGGCTTATTTTTTTCCTTTACTAACTCCCGTATATTGGCGTTTAGGCGGAAAAGAAGGGCAAGCAAAGTTCCACCAAAGGATAGACTAGGGGCTATAAGCACTCGCAGAGCGTAAATCGCGACACCTGCGGCGCAATTTCTTTTAACAAATTGGGGTCCCGATAATGTCTTCGAATTAACCGGCGTCGAGGTCCGACTTATGAGACGTGCAGAGGTCAATCATTATCTACAAGGATTCTTCCATCACGATATTGCGGCGCTCTACACCCTCAAGATGCGACCTGCTTGTGTATTATGTAAGTACAACCTAATTCAGCGTTTTTTTATCGTACTGGCGGATTGCCGCATAAAGAAAATAACAGCTAACTTAAGGCCTTAGGTGTTTACAACTGTTACGTACGCGATCATATTTCTTTTTAAAATTGCAATTGACGCTTATTGCGTGAATCCTAATTAATCTCAATTGCTGAATTTGTATGTACTCCTTATTAGTGCAGACGCAAATGCCAGAGTAGCGTTCCGCACAATTGTGATTTTAGTGTAATTAATTCCTTGGCACTTATCATAAATTGGTTACTTTGCCTATGAAATTATTTAGTCAATAATCTAGTATAGTTGTTTGACAATTATCAGCCATTAGGCTACAGTGGTATTGCACTTGTTGCTAGTAATATTTTAATTGAGTAAATGTCCCCATGCTAACAATTTGTTTTATTGATATATTTTTCTACCACGTTCCCGTCTGCACGTTTGAAATGTCAACAGCATAAGCGCCAAAGGTAGGTGGTGGGTTTACTAGCTGCATTCGTATCGGTTGTGAAGACAACCAGGCGCCCTAATTTTTTTGAAGGTTGGAAGTAGTTTTTGTGAAAGCCGAAAGGATCTGAACCTAATCCTTGCTCACGCCACAAATCTATCGAGGATATCTGAGCTAGTCCCGGCCGTGTGCGCCCTTATTCAAAGGGGTGGCACACGAAGATGGCGCCCAACGTGGGGCCTGATTAGGAACGTTTTTAGAAGTGTTGTTTGAATTTGGGCAATGAGGTTGGCGAATTAACTTCTTTGGTCATCATTAACTAGTAGGCTAGGGCAGATAGGTTAATTAGATACGATAAGGCTTAAGGATATAGCGAATAATCTGCTACCTATTTTTAGTGTTAATTATAGATGGGAAAAATTATTTATCAGTAGTAGCATAGGCATTTGCATTTTAAATTCGTTAACTGGCATCATGTTGCGTGTAAATTGTTTAATTTCGGACGAGTTAGATTGGGAATTATTATCGCGAAATGTTGACCCTGCAGGTCGCAAGGTTGAAGATAAACGAAAGTTACTTCGAGCTCAAATAAATTTGGAAAAATGTGAGCCTGCCCGCGTTTTACAATATTCAGACGTTGCATTTGATGTGCCTACCGAATTAGAAAGTTGCAAAATTAAGCTGTCGGAGTTGGCGAATTTGATTGGAAATTTTGAAAATAAACCGCAGACGTCGGAATTTAATCATTTAGAAACTAGATTAGGGCATGTATTACGCCGCGTAAATTATTTATCTGGCAAAACCAATGAAACGACTAAGTTAGAATGGCAGACAGTACGTGATAGGTGTTTAGAGCTATTTGAATCGTTATCTGAAGTAGGAGAAAGCGACGTCATGCAACAGAACGATTTACTTTTACTGTTGGAGCAATCGCAATTAGCAAACATTTCTGCTGGCGGTGAAATAGCGAGTAATATTCCACTAGAGAGGGAAAATAAATGTAATTTAGAAACCACGATAGCTGCTTCGGTTCCCATTCATGAAGGTTTGTCTTCAGCAAGCAATTTTCCTGGACCTCATTCTCGGTACACGACTTCAAGCAGGGATGGTCTAGCTAATTATGGTCTTGCTTATACTACAGCCGTCAGTGCGTCGGCACAACCGCGGTTTAGCGTAAGTGAAATGATTCACAGCTCACCAGATCCTCCTTCGCGTCCGGTCGAATTTGAAGCGACAGTGGCAGCTGATCAATTCGCGTCAAGGCTGAAAGATTTAAACTTAGCGGACCCTGTATATCATGCGTTTCCGTCTAGTCGTTCAGTAAGTGTGTCCAAATGGAACCTTAAATTTAGCGGAAATACAGCGACACAAGGTGTTAGCTCATTTTTGGAAAGGGTTGAAGAACTTCGAGTAGCTCGCCATTTATCTTTTGATCAGTTGTTTAGAGAGGCGGTAGATTTATTTGACGATCAAGCGCTCATTTGGTTTCGATCGATTCGAAATAAGATTAATAATTGGCAGGATTTAGTAGGTCTTCTTCGCAGACATTATCAACCAAGCGATTATGATGATGTCTTATGGAATGAAATTAGAGCGCGTAATCAAGGAGCAGACGAACGCCCTCATATTTACATAGCGGTTATGCTAAATTTATTTAATCGGTTAAGTAAAACTCCATCGGCTGAGACGCAGCTTAAATACATTCGTCAAAATTTACAACCTTACTATTCCAATCATTTAGTGTTAGCTCGGATTCCTAATGTTGACGTATTAATAGAATTTTGTCGCGAGTTAGAAGAAACCAAGGACAGAAATAAAAAATTTAGACAAAACTTTACAACGGGTAGTACTCCATTGGAGCCGGATCTGGCTTATAGACCCACTAATAACGTGAAGCGTCAGGTAAATGCTATAGCCAGAAATAAAAATAGTACATTCGACTCATCCCTCTCGCGTTCCTTAACATTTAGAGGTAAATCGTTTGCAAGGGCGAACCAAAATTTAATTTGCTGGAATTGTAGACAACCAGGGCATACGTATCATAGATGCGAGGCAGAGCGTACTTTTTTCTGTTATGTATGTGGAACCCCGGACACAAGCTTCTCAAATTGTTCAAAATGTAAACAACGGTTACCAAAAAACGAATGAAGACTGGTTTCGTTCCCAGCCAACGAACAATCAGTCGTAAACCATTAGTGGCTGATGATTGGGATAAATGGTTAGGCCATGTTAAAACTTTTCATCATACATTCCGGTTGAATTCTGTTTTTTATCACCGCAAATTAGATAATCGTCCTTTCGTATTAGTAAACATTCTGGGTACTAGTATCCTTGCTCTTTTAGACTCAGGCGCTAATCAGTCAGTAATAGGGAGTCAAGGATTATTTTTGTTAAATAAGCATAACCTCAAAATGCGCGGATCTCCTGCAGAGATGCAACTTCAAACAGCAGATGGCGCGTATCAAAATATTTCCGGAATAGTAGAACTTCCTGTAACAATAGACGGAACCACGAAAGCTATCAGTGTTCTGATATCTCCAGATATTTCAAATTCTTTAATTTTGGGAGCGGATTGCTGCTATATGTTTGGCCTTAAAACCAATTTCAAACATGATAGTTTTTCAGTGTCAAGTCTGAGTACTACTAGAAAATATATACATAGTAAAAATGATCTCGATTTGGAACAGGTTAGGGAACTAGAAGTAGTTATCAATAAGTTTCAACAAATAAGTGGTCCAGGCTTAGGGCTTACTCCGTTGGTGAGTCATCACATCGATACAGGCGATGCGAAACCTATTAAGCAAAGGTATTATCAGATGTCCCCGGTTATGTTAGAAGCCGTTAATAAAGAGGTAGATAAAATGCTTGCGCTTAAGGTGATACGAGAATCTTCTTCACCATGGAACTCTCCTATCGTGATGGTTAAAAAAAAAGATGGTAGCTTACGGTTCTGTTTTGATGGCCGACAATTGAACGCTGTTACTAAACGCGACGCCTATCCACTACCATACGTTAATGGAATCCTTGACCGTCTCAGAGACTCGCGATACCTGAGTTCTATAGACTTAAAAAAAGCTTTTTGGCAAATTCCTCTTTCGGACAGTAGTTGTGAGAAGACAGCCTTTACCGTGCCGGGACGAGGTTTGTTCGAATTCACAGTTTTACCCTTCGGCCTTAGTAACAGTCCACAAACCCTTCAAAGGTTAATGGATAATCTCCTGGGACCTCAGTTTCCTAACGTATTTGTATATTTGGACGATATCATCATAACTTCTAGTACCTTTTCCGAACATATTTTAACATTAACTAGAGTTTACGAAAGATTGCGAGATGCGGGTTTGATAGTTAATATCGATAAGTGCGAGTTTTGTAAACCTTCTTTAGCGTACTTAGGGTTTCTAGTAGACAAGGATGGATTACGCACGGATCCTTCTAAGGTAGAGGCAATTGTGTCATTTCCTACGCCAAAAACGGTCACCGAGATTAAACGTTTCCTTGGCATGGCTAGTTGGTACCGTCGGTTTATTCAAAATTTCTCAACAGTTGTTTCTCCAATCTTAAGCCTTGTGAAAGGGAAAATTAAAAGCCAACGCGTTAAATGGAATAATGACGCCGAGCGATCCTTCCAACAGCTTAAAAGACTACTAGTTACCGCGCCTATATTGTCAAGTCCCGACTTCACGCGACCTTTCATTATTCAATGTGATGCGAGCGACGTAGGTTTGGGAGCAGTTTTACTCCAAGGCGAAGGCGAAGATGAACGCGTCATCGCTTATGCAAGCCGCACTTTAACAAACCCTGAAAGGAACTATTCGACAACTGAGAAAGAGTGTCTAGCTTGTCTTTTTGGGATTGAGAAATATCGACCTTATGTAGAGCTCACGCGATTTAAAATAATCACTGATCATTATGCACTCCTTTGGTTACACAAACTACAATCGCCCAGTGGTAGGTTAGCGAGATGGACAGCCCGTATGGCACAGTATAGCTTTGATATAGAACACCGTAAAGGGAAATTTAATGTAGTTCCCGATACTTTGTCGCGTGCCCCGACTTCAGTAACACAGATTAGTTCCATGTCCTTTACAGCTCCTGACCATTGCCCATGGTATAAGCGCATGATTGAACGCGTACAATCGTTTCCCGAACAGTACCCTTCCTGGAGAGTTGAGCAGGATGTGCTTCATAAGTTCATTCCCAACAAGCACGACATTATTTCAAATTTAATTGAATGGAAAATCGTGATCCCTAAATCTAAGCGTAAGGAGTTACTTCAGCAGTATCATGACGAACCAACTTCGGGTCATTTAGGGTCGTTTAAGACGTATCAAAAGTTGGCCGAAGTTTATTACTGGCCTCAGATGAAATCGGACATAGCTAATTATGTACGGTCATGTAATATTTGTCAAGCTAGTAAAGCTTCTTCACAACTTCGTCCTGGTTTCATGGGTCGCCAGAAGCGTGTGAAGTACCCTTTTCAGCTTATTTCCATTGACCTCGTGGGACCTTTCCCTCGGTCTACAAAAGGTTATACCTCTTTGCTAGTAGTCACCGATTGGTTTACAAAATTTACGCAAATTTATCCCTTAAGGAAAGCAACGGCTTCCGCCATCGTCAAATTTTTAGAAAACGATGTATTTTTGATGTTTGGCGTGCCCCAAATTATCATGTGTGACAATGGCCCTCAATTTGTAGGAGGACTTTTTCAAAAACTTATTGACCGCTATCGTGTTCAGAAAGTATGGTATAACGCCGCTTACCACCCTCAAGTGAATCCCGTAGAGCGTACTAATAGGGTTATTACTACCGCGATACGTTGCTACGTCAAAGAAAATCATAGACATTGGGATACGGAGATTTATAAAATAGCGCATGCGATTCGCAACGCAGTACACGAAGTTACTGGTTATACTCCGTCATTTTTGAATTTTGGTCGTACCATTCCGGTTCAAGGCGATTATTATGGTAAACTACAAGAGTTAGGAGTAGATGATATATCGTTGGATACCCGCGAACGGCTCGCGAATGACGTTAATCAGCTCTCGCCCCTTTACAAGGATGTAGTTTTTCGCCTCAACCAGGCTTATGAACGGAATAAACGCCAGTACAATTTAAGGAAACGGTCGTTACGATTCAAAAAAGGCGATATGGTTTGGAAACGCAACCCAGTGCTCTCCGACGCGGCCAAGGGTTTTGCAAAAAAGTTAGCTCCAAAATACATTCAAGCCAAAGTAGCTGAAGTGACAGGTTCGGTCACTTATCGTTTAGTAGATCTGAACGGTCGAAATTTGGGTGTTTGGCACATCAAAGATCTTAAGCAAAGTCATCGCGAAGTCAATGAGGAGTAATCCGTCGTGACGCATGTAATTAGATGTCTACCATCGTGATTTAGGCATAAACTGATTTGACAACACTTAAAGTTGCGGAAGAGTCGCTTCCCCAACTTACAATTATCTTACTTGACCATTAGCATTAGTTTAGTTAGGTTAGTTAGGAATCTATAGTTTATAGGCAGTTTTCTTGAGTTCTTCTTCTAGTTGGTTCCTCATGTGGTATTGGAATGGTTTTGACCCTAGAGGTAATCACTCGATTGGTTACTTACTTACCTTGAGTCGTTGCATAGAACCTCTCAGTAACTGTGTCCTATGTGAGGCAGTTCTTATTAGTAGTTTATTATTGCGTATTTTTGTTCTGTGTCCGATGTGGTGCAGACGTGTTATATTAATCAAGTATATATTTTTTCTTGGCCTGAGCCCCATTTAGGTGACGAGCTCTGCCTAGAACCCCTTGGCGCTTGCGCTAAAAGCCGTGCGAAGACTATGCATCTTAGGTTAGTTCCTTCCGTAGGGATTTAGTAAGCGTTTTGCTTATGTGTAGGAACATATATGATAGAGTCCCATTTATGGAGTCTCTTTTGAGTAAGTAGCTCAATCTGTGGCAATCAATACCCATCTAGGATCCTACAGAAACATTATGTTTTAATTTAGGTTATAGGGTTAGATAGAATTAGGTGTAGATAGTTTAGTTAAGGGTAAGGTAGTCATGGGTTTCACCTTTTGGAGTCCTTGACTGGGTTGTGTTTTTTTGCTTGGGTGGTTGGTTGGGCAAGCAGGGTGGCCACTTTGGGAATTTACCTCGTCGTTCCAGGCGGTGGATCTTCATATTTTTTCCCCCCCTGTCAGTATCTCCAGGATACTCTTTGATGGTGAGACCGTGAACCCGGCTTGTAAATAGGTCCCGTTTTGGGAATGTTAAATGTCTACTGAGTTATTGTGATGTCACGATGGGGACATTTGGGGTGGGTGTTTCGGATTTGGGTGATGTTTGGATGCTGAGGAGAGCTGCTGTGGATTCGTGGATGTGGGTGAGGGAGTTACATTGGGCTAGTCACCGGCGCGCCTTTGTCATCTAGCGCGAAGACTGGTCTGGTGCCCGAGCTTGTGTCTGCAATCTCGTGGTTGCTTCCTCCGGTTTCCAGCACCATTCTCTAAATTTGGGGCGGAGGTTTTAGGGGTCTAGTCCCGGGAATTTTCCCGAATCTTAGAATATTTATTAGGGTATTCCCTTGGTTTTTTTTTCATTTAAATAATTCCTGTGTGTAGCACACCGTACGGCCTTTCAAGGTACTTTCAATGCCTGTCCCAAGGAGAGGGGGAGTGTAACGCCCCGTTTTACAAGAGCGTTTAATAATTATTAACTACTTTTGGACCACGATATATGCCAATTGAGGCAGGTATAAACTACCATTATCTCGTTGGAGCGTGTGGTTGGCGATAACAGCGCTTGTTTTCTGGCTCGAACGCGTCGATCCTAGCGAGGGCTTTCCTGTTTCGATTTTGCTAGCAGACAAAGCGGTCAGATTTTGCTTTAATTGACAGCGCCGCAAGGGATGATGCTAGTCAAAGAAGTCTGCACAGATATAACTAATGAAAGATCACTTTAGTGATAATCCGCGAACCGCCGTTCTCCAGCTTTAGGTGAGATTTCTTCTGGCTTATTTTTTTCCTTTACTAACTCCCGTATATTGGCGTTTAGGCGGAAAAGAAGGGCAAGCAAAGTTCCACCAAAGGATAGACTAGGGGCTATAAGCACTCGCAGAGCGTAAATCGCGACACCTGCGGCGCAATTTCTTTTAACAAATTGGGGTCCCGATAATGTCTTCGAATTAACCGGCGTCGAGGTCCGACTTATGAGACGTGCAGAGGTCAATCATTATCTACAAGGATTCTTCCATCACGATATTGCGGCGCTCTACACCCTCAAGATGCGACCTGCTTGTGTATTATGTAAGTACAACCTAATTCAGCGTTTTTTTATCGTACTGGCGGATTGCCGCATAAAGAAAATAACAGCTAACTTAAGGCCTTAGGTGTTTACAACTGTTACGTACGCGATCATATTTCTTTTTAAAATTGCAATTGACGCTTATTGCGTGAATCCTAATTAATCTCAATTGCTGAATTTGTATGTACTCCTTATTAGTGCAGACGCAAATGCCAGAGTAGCGTTCCGCACAATTGTGATTTTAGTGTAATTAATTCCTTGGCACTTATCATAAATTGGTTACTTTGCCTATGAAATTATTTAGTCAATAATCTAGTATAGTTGTTTGACAATTATCAGCCATTAGGCTACAGTGGTATTGCACTTGTTGCTAGTAATATTTTAATTGAGTAAATGTCCCCATGCTAACAATTTGTTTTATTGATATATTTTTCTACCACGTTCCCGTCTGCACGTTTGAAATGTCAACAGCATAAGCGCCAAAGGTAGGTGGTGGGTTTACTAGCTGCATTCGTATCGGTTGTGAAGACAACCAGGCGCCCTAATTTTTTTGAAGGTTGGAAGTAGTTTTTGTGAAAGCCGAAAGGATCTGAACCTAATCCTTGCTCACGCCACAAATCTATCGAGGATATCTGAGCTAGTCCCGGCCGTGTGCGCCCTTATTCAAAGGGGTGGCACAATGCCTGGGCTATAGTGCCACAACGCATTGATGGTGACTTTTGCAGAATTGCTGATGACCGATCACATTTTTCTACGAAATCTACTGCGCATGCATTAAAGTTCGGTTTTTGGGCATATGCAAGGGCAATGAGGGCAATGACCCAACAATCTGAAGCTGAGGCCTGTGATTTGGAATCACAAAAGTGAGGGGGCCACCCCGTTGGGTGGGGGTGAGGAAATTTACAACCTGTAACACTCAGGCGCAGACAAGAATATCGATTTTTGAAGTCACATTACACAAAACTCTGTTATTCCCCACCCCGTACCTACTCATCGTTTTGCTTGCTTTTAAGTGTGGCTATCTGCATAGTTGACAGTTAAGTATTACCTTTATTTTGTTTAAATGTTTTTTAATTCTAATGTCTATCGCTTTAATTCAGCTACTGAAGTTATATTCTTAGTTTGTTTGCAGCGACATAACCAAATATCCATAGGTAAGTTTATAATATTGCGTCATCTAACTAAAATACTTAATTTTTGCAGTTCTGGTTGTTCTTGATATGTTGATAATGGTCAGCACAAAAAAGATCTCGGCTGCAAAAAATTATACTCTACAGGTCAGTCTGTCTAAGCATTTTCATAAATTTCTGTACCGCGTTCTTTAGCATCTGAAGCATTAGAAGTCATCGTTACTCTTTCAAATCTGGTAGAAACTAATACAGCTTTATGTTCATGTTATGATCAGCCTTCGAGTTTTTCAAATGTATGTATATATTTTTACATATCAACTAGTTTGTTTCCTTCGCTAAATAATGAAATAACAAGCAACAGTAGTAATTTTCAACGTTAGGTTATTTATCAAGACTATTCGAGATTATTTATATGCATTTCTTTTGCTATCGAGTTTCTATCTACTTCAGAGAATAACTTCAAGGAGTTCTACAAATCATCGATAGGTTTTGGAGAAAGGTACTGCCCTGACGATGACCATATCTGCGACGATTTGATATTAAGTAAGTGCACCACTTTCTTAATCTTCAAATTTTTCAAGAAGAATAAGCCAAAGACCTCCATTGCCCAAGGACATCGGAAGAAAATGAAGAAATTGGCTGCGAAGTAGGTTGTTATTTATTTATTATGTTTATGAATATACGTATATTTAATTTATTTAGATGTTTTATAAGCATTTATTTTTTGTTCTAGAATTTAATATTTGTTGTATTGTATATTATTTCAGCTGAATGTATTTAACACATTAATAAAGTTTTTTTACTAGTTAAATAATTGTTTTATTTACAAAAGTTGTACTGTTGTAATTTTTATTAGAAAAATTTGACGTCTTTGAGCCAACAAGTGAACTATATTGACAATTTTCACTAGTGAAAATAATCGACAATTTTTACTAGTGGTTTTAATCGACAATTTTTGAAGTAATTAAAAGTACAACATATACGTAGTAACAACACTTATTTATTGAAAGAAAAGGTACAACTTAATTTCAGGATAAACAAATGTTAAAAAATGGTTTCAGTTCGATGAATAGTTCCTCGAATACCATTCTTAGACAAAAATAAGTAGATTATTTTTGTGGTGGTATCACTACTCATGTCGATTGCACTTAGGATTAGGACTTGTGCAAACACACTCGTTCTAATCGAACCTAAGCGCAATAGACATTCGTGATACCACCGCAAAAATAGTCGACATAACTTTGACTACGCATTGTATTATAAAATGAAAATGAAAATTTGTCTCTTCAACTATCGCTTTATTTTGTACGGTTTCTGTAGAATTTCTAATTTTTGAAAATATTTGACAAATGGTTAAAAATTAAAAATCAAATTTTTGGCTAATTATGCGATCACTGTAAATAGTAAATTGTATGTTAAGAGCTGAAAGTGCATTCTTGCCGCTTGCGCATGAATATTGCTGGTTTCGGCATCGTCTCAACCAGCAATCGTGCAAAAGCGGCAAGCGCAATTTTAGCTCGAAACATACTACTTTTTCGACGACTGAGCATATTTTTAAAGCAAAATATCATATTTCATTTTATTGCAAAAACTAATTGACAATCAAGTTAACATTACTCGCGCAGTCTATGACATGTGACGCGATTATTTCAACATATGATGGGTGTTGTCAAGGAAACATTCGGACGTGACTACCTGTCGGCAAAGTGATGAAAACGTACGCTCAGCGGCAAATGTCAACTTTCTGTTGTCAAATGACAGTGAGTAAAATCTACTTTCGATGTCAGTCGTCGAAAAAGGAAGTTGTGTGCGTGTATCACATCAGATTTTTTAACCCTCCAGTACCCGTTCAAAATTGTAAGACATCAGTACCCGCACCGGTCTCGCAGACCGACACCCTCTGCCACCTCCATAAAAATAATGAGATATCTTATGGCATTAGTTTCTTGTTCACTAACGTCTTCATAATCAGATATTTCATGTTCAGTGTCAGTGTTCATTTCCCTAGTTTTCAATAAATTATCTTCGTCAGACGATGGCAGATCATCATAAAACGCGTTATCGACATCCTCCTCCGCTATTATATCTCGCATCGTCTGTTCTAGTCGCGCCTGTTCTTTCTCATAAAATCTGCCATGACTATAATAACGTTTTAGTATAACAGTGTTACTAAAAATGCAGAAAATACTTCCTTCTTCTCACATTAGTCGAATATCAAAGGTAAAAATAAAAACAACTCGGGTACCCGCTTCGGTCTCTGAAACCGAAATTATAAATAACTTTTAAACCACTGCACGCACGAACCCAAACTGCATACGGATCTTCAATGGCAATATATAGGAAGGCAGTAAAATGGGCGGTAAACTAACGCTAGAACATTAAGTAATATACTGCATCATGTGTTTGCTCGGTCCCACAGACCGTAAACGGGTACTGAAGGGTTAAATCAAATTTTATTCCCAAAATATTTTTAAAATTAATTGTGTAATTGGGCCATCCCATCGCTAGGGTGCAGCTCTGTAAAGAAATTGTGGCGTTTTGCCAACTTTAACGTGGGGAATTCGGTTCTATTACGTATTGTTCTTGTTCTCAGTGTTGCCAGCATGGGCGATTTTTCGCCATTTGGGCTACTCGGATAGTTCTGTTTGCTAACAAATTTATGATTTTGCGACAAAGCGAAATCTGGGCTATTTTCCGAAAAATATTGGCGATAATTGGGCTAACTATTGGGCACACCTGATTTCAATTCTATATTTCGTAATTCTTACAAAAAAATACCGAGATGAGTGGGAAAAATTTCATGAATTTAAAAGTATGACATGATACTACCCAAAACAAACTTCTGTATATAAGCTCGATTTTTTTAGGTTGGATAAAACGGGGTGTAGATGACCATGCCTTTTGTACTGTGTGCCGTTCAATGAATTTTACAAATGCTGGTGGAACATTCATATTTAAAGAAATCTAAAAATTAATACCATTAAGTCATGCTGTGGTCGAACGCGTATTTTTTGTGATGACTGTGGTAAAATGCAAATTGCGAAATTGAATGAAGACAGAATTGCCAGACGCAATACTTCGACTTAGAGCTAATTTTGGTAATGAAAATATTTGTTGTAAACATTTTAATCCTTCAGACGACCTTTTGCATATTCTACCGGGTGATTACAAATGCTTTTCCATCAAATTGTCTTTGAAATATTTGTTGTATGAATAATATGTTAGTGGCACTGTAAGTCTATGTCAAATTCAAGGTTAGCTAAACCTAACCTGCTAACCTCGAATTTGACATAGACTTAAGTGCCAGCAACATATTCATACAATAAATATTTCAAAGGCAACTTAATGGAAAAGCATTTATAATCACCCGGTATATGCAAATCAGAAGATGATACAAATGAGGAAGAACTCTTAAATACATTAACAGAAGAAATTCAAGGAATAATTTAATACTGTTTACCATAATGTTTTCCTTATTACGTAGTAGCAAAGAACATATAACATGTTATATGCTCTGTGGTAGTAGGTATAGTTTTATTGCATATTAACGATTATTGCATAAGTTGTAAGACGCATTTTTTTAAAATAAATAACTATTACATTAATTTACCGTTTTAGTTATTGAATTATTTCAGGAAATTATGAATTTAAAAAAAAATGTATCTAATTTAGTTGGCTATTTTTGGGCTACCTAGACATATAGAAAAGGCGATTCGACAACGTGAAATACTGGCAACACTGCTTGTTCTATGCCAACAATTGGCAATAAATCTGTGGTTATAGCGGTTCTTATGTTCCGTGTTTTAATGTTGATATTACGCATTTGCGAAAATTAAACCGTGATATATTACCATTTGCCAGTCGTTAGTGCCATGATCTATCGTTAGAGAAGTTTGTTTAAATACTTTCAGACGGTGCTTGCAGTATATCTGTAATATAACCTAAAATACTTAAAACTTGCCATTTACGGGCAGCGTGGCGTGTCTGGTATGTACCATAATAATATAGTGTGGCTACCGGCATATGCAACGTAGGGAAACGCCTGTGGTAAATATGAATGTTGCTTTTACTTGGTCTGTGCTGTGCAGCGATGCTTTGTCACATCGGTCTCTATGCGCATTGCGCGCATAAAATGCATTCAGTTACATCGTTGTACTTGGGTTATTTATCGACGTAGATTCCTATAACAGTACAATATTCGTGAACGTCTAATAATATTTCAGTAAGTAAATGAACGACAGGCAGTTGTAATATGAATTTCCTTCTTTTAGAACCTTGGCAGAACTTCAAGTGTAGCATCTGATGGAATAGCGACAAGTTGTCTTTCCTGATTCTGTAGATTTACGTCTGAGGCTGCAGGTATATATTTAAATAATTGTCACTTGAACATGGAAAACGATTGTTAACAGTCATAAAACGCTTCAGTCACTCAAAAGTATCTAACCTTTTACACTGTTGGTAAATTATAGCTGACTTTGATTACTTATGGATTTGATACTACACATTTTTTTGGTTTTGGAAATGATTTCCTTGAAGCTAAATAAAATCTTACATCTCATAGTAATATACTGTTTACGGGTGTACAATAATTAAATAGTTATTTAAAACAATATAATGTTTATCTGCATTTTGTACGAGTTATGCTTCTACAAACTATATATACAGATAGGCATAGGCATAGAAATATGCATGACAATTGAGTTTTCACGCCAGGCACCTTGATGTGCTGTACTGTCAAATAGCTGTCACACTATTACAGTATTTGTGTTACTTTACTGTTACATTTGCTTCAAGAATTAAGTTGCACTGCTTTTATTACTCATTACTCCACTCTTTTCTGAAGTCAACATATATTACTTTCTTTTGTTACTATACAGAAGTATTTTACATTTAATAACGAGGAAAGTAAAAATCAAGGTGCGTTATAGTGTACAAAAGCAATTGTCTTGCATGCCTTATGTTTGCATTAGCTGTCACCAATTTATATATAGTTGCCTAATTGAAGAATATTACTTATGTAATAACATTTTTGCTCTGAATAACATTTACTACAATTTTGACAATGCACTAATATTTAAAATTACAAACTTTATCGGTTTTTAACAACTAAAATTACCAAGCAAGTAATTTTAAACCAAGAAAGTTTTTCAAATGTTATTTGTTATTATTCATTTGAAAGTAGTTTTGCATTGCTGTTGATGGTTATGTAACTCGTAAAACACATTCATCTGTTACTAATATCGCCTTGTGAGTGATGTATTCAATTTCAATTAAATATATCTCCCCTTAACAACAATTTTGAACCCTTTTTTAACATTTTGAAAAAATTTTTTTTGGTTTTAAATAAATGGTTTTAATCAAGGCTTTAGGGCCCGTAGTATACCCTGACTAAATTTAAAGCAATCTTTGTTTCAATGCAGATAGAATTAAATATCTGCAGTTGAAGTTGGGTCTGTATTGTAATTTTAGATTTATCGTTAGATCTACCTTCTAGTGTCGTATGTTTTTTATTTATACTTTTTACAGTTTACAATTTGTGTGTACTAACTGATATGATGTATTTAGTTGACCGTATTATTTATTTAATATTAAATATTTTTAGATTTTCAAAGAGCAATGCGTAAAATGCATAATTTAATAATAATAATTGCATTTTGGAAATTATGTATTTAATTGCAGAAGGCATTTATATGCAGCAAGGTTATATAAAACCACAAATTTATCTTTTTGCGTGAACTGTGTAACTTTTAAAGTAAAAAATTTAAACTAAGTACCGATAACGTAGGTAACTAACATTGAAATTTGCTAATTATTCATTTGTATTTGTTACAGTTAACATCTGAAGATCGATTTGATTCTCACGGTCCTACATTTCAGCATGCCATACAATTTGTTGCCAACTATAGATTGTTTGCATGAAGCATTCTAGAAGACAACTGTAGCAGCTATCAGTCGGTTTTGACATTTGTAGCGTTCCAATATGTTTTGCTGATTGCAGTGTCTTTTTGGAATCGTCAAGTAAGTCATCATGTCCAATACCAGCTTTACTTAATTTTTCTGTTTAGCGTCTTAAACATCGTGAGCTATAAAAATGAATTAGCTTTAGTTTATTAAATTGTAAATTAATAATTATGTTATCACTTCTGCATTTACCTTTATTAAGTCTACCATGTTACATACCATATTACATGTAATTGTATTTCTAAAGTTTCTATGAATATTTATACCGTATGTCCAAAACAGTACAATTAACATTGAGCTGTAATTGGTAAGAGATAAAGATTCAGTTAAATTAGATAAATTAATGTTCAACATCGCAAGTACTATGATCCATATTTTAATCGTACAATCTAAAGTTTTGCTGATGGGTGCAA
The DNA here is from genome assembly GCA_940337035.1 of Agriotes lineatus. NCBI lineage: Eukaryota > Metazoa > Arthropoda > Insecta > Coleoptera > Elateridae > Agriotes > Agriotes lineatus. The sequence continues at coordinate 23,530 of CALNHX010001498.1, forward strand.
ACTTCTCTATAAATGCAAATATTTTCAGTAATAATATCACAAGACTCCCTTAGTACCTATATTCGAAAATACTTTCCCCACTTGGAGACAAAATTCATGTTTCCAAAAAGTAACACTAATTTTGTTCGAAAAGTAGGGAAAGTATTTGAATACACCAAGTGAGTCGAGGGGTATTTGATCAAACATTGACCATTGTTCGGTATTATCTGTCAGTTTTGCAGCTGCTTTGATTTTATTTTGTTTTGTTGAACAACGAAACTAAACAATTGAAAACGTAAGAGAGAATATATTTCATGTGTCACATGACATTTTTTGAGTAATTTGATTGACTGGATAGTGCCACAAAGGAGTAGTAACAGGTTATCAAGCTGAATAGAATTCATCACTGTATGTTGACTGTCAGTTGTTTAACGCAATGATTCACTAAGAAAAATATTGGTACTGTCAGTTTTGACATTCACTGCTCAGCAATGACAGTAAGATTATTCGTAGTGAAAATTAATGTAGCAGCGGTTTGTAGTCAATGGGGAGAAACAATTGAGGTCAAAATTCAACATGTAATTAATTATAAAACTTGAAGAAATAAAGAAATAAATGAAAACTTACAATGATGTGTTGTAAATCAAAAGGCATTTAGTTTTTAAAGTTGGATTTACCTGATGTAAAATTTATTATGATCACTACTCAAATATAGCACATACTACGATTATTCATCGCTGATCACACTTGTTAGAACCTTCAAAAGATTAAGTCTTTGTTGATTCTAACTTGTACTAGTATTGATGATAATCGTAAGTCTAGTTATATTACGGCTGAATATAGCTCAAGGCCATGAAGTCAAAAATATACAGGGTATTTCAAAATTTTTTCTCTGTAGAAAAAGTAGACATAAAGATGATCCTAACAATGCAAACCGAAATGGTGTAGCTGTTATAATAATGCAGAGATAATCCCTGAAAGTTGCATTTTGTTTTTATTTATTTATGAGTAAATATCAAAAGGTTTTCTTTAGTTACATTGAACACTAACTCAGAAACATGAATACATGTTTAAAATTGACTTAAAATTAACATTAACTAAATAAAAAATGTTTTTGTTCTGATCATTTTTCCCATGAACATTTTTAAGTAGGCAACCTTGCTTAATTAACTATTGTCATTTCACATAGAAAAATCATGAGTACCTAGAAATTTGGAAATGTATAAGTTTGACAGAAGTCAAAAAATTGCAGTCTATTCTTTGTTGTTGATGATGGAATTTTGCTTCCAAATTCGAGGTGACAATTGTTTACAGATTTAGATCAATTAGAAAATTTACCATTGAATGAATGGGAAAATGTATGATTGCAATTAGTAGGTGCACCACCACATTTTGTAATTAACGTTCGAAAGTAGTTACACTTGAATTTTCCAAATCACTGGATAGGAGTGGTGGTTCTGTGATTTGGCCTCCACATTCTCTCGATTTAAATCTTGGATTTTTTTGTTGACTGAATGGAGAATAGAAGAAGAATAAAATTTACCAAATGCCAGTAAATCCCCAGGAAGAATTTGAATAAAAAATTGTCTATACTATCTAGAACATAACTTCAAACATGTCCAGGAAAATGTAATTTGACGGCCACAGTTATGCATAGAAACTGGTGGATGCATAGTTGAACATTTGTTATAAGTTATAACAATTATGCTGTTTGGTTTGTTGTTATTCTGTTAAAGAAATTAAATACTGACATTTTTAAAAAATACTGTAATAATTTTTAATCGGGATTTACATAAAGTCATGTCCACTTATAACGAACCCTGAGAGACCATCAAAATCGGTTTGTTATATCCGGAGTTCGTAATAGGCGAAAAAATGTATATAAATTGTAAATAAAACAATGATTATCAAGAATTTGATTTTATTTGTAAAGAACGTCAAACCAAATACATAAATGGTTGTATATTGTACACATATTTTCTTTATAAAAACTACTTTTTTTTTCCAAAATAATCTGATATTTTACTTTGTTTCTGCTTACTACCCAAATAGATATCATTTATATAAAGTTGTACTTCATGGAAATTGTTTAAAACTCTATGCGGTATATTTTGTGATTGCAAAAAGTTACGAACCCTGCTAATTGTTTGTAATACCTCTGTTATTGTTGGGACTTATATTTACATCGCAGTCATTTTCATCTTCTTCTTCATCGTCATCTTAATGCTGTTGATCGCATGTTGAAGATACAGAAGCTGCAATATCATCATCACTCAAAAATTTAGTACTGACAAGGTGATTGTCAACGCAAACGTATTCTTCAAAATCATTGTCTATGCTCCGACTACTGTCTTGTACATTTTTCTGTAACCTCTGTGATAAAGGTAGATCATCATAAGAGTCAAATTCAACCTCTGGTTTTCTTACAATTTCACCATGGCGAAAACAGTTTTCTATTATTTTAGTTGACATCTTCTACCATGCAATGTGAATGAAGTTTATTGCATCCAACAGATTGATAGAGAAATTTTCTTCACCATTGCCCATAGCATTGATCATTTTCGAGAGAAGAAACCGCCTGCAGTTGCTTTTTAAACTATGTATGTCACCTTGATCCATGGGCTGCAATTTCGAACTTGTATTAGGTGGCATAAACACCAGTTTAATGTGATCTAAGCGTTTTAACGTCTGGATAGGCAGGGCAGTTATCAACTAGCAATATAATTTTTCGTTTTGTTCTTCTCAATTCGTCGTTCCATTCCTGCAATTCGTTGGTAAAAATATCTGACGTCATTCAGACTGTTTTGTTGGCTTTGTAATTTACCAATAGTTTCAGTTGCCATCTTGGGTTTTTAAACTTGTCAATCTCCATTAGTTTTCTTTTTTCCATCCCCAGTAAATTTGCCATCACCAATACTGTAATTCTGTCTTTAGATAACTTTCCACACATGCAACTCTCCTTTGAATTTTAATGTCTTGTCCGGTGTAAGCTTGACGAATAATCTTGTCTCGTCACTGTTAAAAATATCGCCAACATCATAATCTTTTGTAATTGTTGGCCATTTATGTCGAAGCAAGTCTTCCACAATGTCCATATCAACTGAACCTGCTTCTCCTGTCATCTTTCCGCAGCTGATGCTGTGCCTCTTTTTAAACCTTTCAATCCAGCGTCTACTTTATTTAAAATCAGAACTTTCCTTGATTTTGCTTCCCAGTTGATCTGCTTTCGAGTGTAACACAGCACCACTGATGGGCACATTTTTATGTCACTTCGGGAGACCCTGGTCCACTTCATTATCAGTGAAGTTTTTCATTTTCTTTGTAGTATTTGATGTCCCATGAGCATAGCTAGTCAATATTGTTTCTCTTTTTTTCCAAATGGTGCCAACCGTCGATTTACTCAGAACCATTTCTGAATCTATTTCACTTTGTTTCACTCCACTTTGCAAACGTTTAACAATTTCGTATTTTTGTAACGTAAAAGAGCTACGTTTTTGTTATTGAAGCTCAATCATGATTGTAACGAACCCGCACGGAGCTAGACCGAAACTGATTTCTGCTGTGTCTACCTACGTATGTATACTTATTTATTTACACATACGAGCACGTAACTTTGCGATAAACAGCGCAGCACCGGACGCATGTACATATTTAGTTCTTAAATCGGGGATGTTTCGTTTTCTTTAAGATAAGTCGTTACATACGGTAATTTCTGTAGTTTTTCAGGAAAAATTTGGCTTGTTTTATACAGAAGTGTTGTATATGGGTTCGTTAAAAACGGCAAAAAACAACGTGTACCTTATGGATGTATTGATGGTACTTTTCAATTTTGTTCGTTAAAATTGAGAGTTTGTTAAAAGTGGGTTTGTTATAAGCGGACTTGACTGTACATCGTAACAAGAAACCCTTCAGTTAATCACACGCTCATTTTAATGCTATTTAATCAACATACCATACCGTGATTATATCAACGTTGCAAAATTATGAAAAAAGTTTATTATTAAAAACTGGAATATCTCGATACTGAAAAGCGGTATACTGGTCCTATTTGCATTTTTGGTTTCAGTATAATGCCTATTTTAACCAACTTTCCCATGGGGAAGGAATTTTAACACACTCTATATATCCATAGAATGCTTCTGTAATTGGTTAAAATTTTGAAAATGAACGATGTACATTGCATAATACCTATAATAGAAATGATATAATCCTTTTAATTGCATTGACCTGTAGATCTATATATTTTTTAAAGACATTCTATGTACTGCAGTTAAAATACTTTAATCACAATAATCAATTTGAATTTTACCTTGATGAAAGGAAAACTGTAGTCATACTACAAACTGCACAATACATGATTTTAATTTTTAAGTTACAACAAACCACATTATTGGTCAACATTTTTTTGATTAAAATTTCAACACCTGCAATCTGAAATTATCAATAGTGATAAGACGTAAGTCAATAAAATCACATAATAATTATATTTGGGGTGCTCTTCATTTCTAGCATTATAACAAGCGGTCAATAAAAAAACCAATTAGGGTAGGCTGTGATATGTGTTGTACGTTTGGCAGTACCGAAGTGTATTGTCAGTATATGTCAAATTCGACATTTGCAGGTTAAGTTTTACGTCAGTCTGTGTCAAACAACAAACAAAACTTAACCCGCAAATCTCGAATTTGACATTGACTGACAATACACTTCAGTACTGCCAAACGTATAACACATATCACAGCCTACCCTAATTGGTGTTTTTATAGATCTCTTGTTATTATTAATATTATTATATGGCTTTTCAACCCGACGTCGGTTATAGCCTCATCCTTTCGGGGTGTTATAAAAATCTCTGTTTGTGAATTGTGAGGTGGATTAGTCCTCAAGTATCTTCCCTGTACTGTGACTTACGGTGTGATTTGCTTTTCTCTACTATTTTGCTCCATTCCTTTCTATTGGTACAGCAACCGTGTATGCCATTGGTTTTAGATCCTTGGGCACTTCATCCCGCCACTTGCATTTTGGTCTTCCTCTACACCTTTTTCCTGTCTGTCCTAATCAATTCACTATCTTACCATGTTCTTCCCTTTTATTTCTTCTTGTAGTTCAAACATTTTATTTTCCTTCTAAGAGTGTTGTCCTCCATCTTAACTGGTCCTATTTTTTTTTCTTCTATTCTATCCACTTCGTGTTATTTAGAATGACAGTAATTCTTCTTTAACCTCGTTATTTTTTTAATCTCATTTTCGTTTTAGTTTATTTATTTCCTCACTAAACACATTTTGTTCTGTCCTTATTTTTTATACCTTTTGTTTTATTTCTTTCTGGTTTTCTGTTAAGTCGTTGTTTATTTTTAACATCATATCCAGTTTATCTACTTCTGTATTTTGCGTTTTAGTCAGTGTTCTTTGAGTTTCTTCGTCCGAAGTATTCTTCCATTTCTTTATTTGCTTTTCTTTTCGTGCCGTGTTGTCATTTCAGTAACCATCATGACTGCATTCCGACCGTCTCTTGTTTAAACTGTACATCTTTTGACTTTCTCATCTATGTTTGTGGTTCTCAGTACAGCTCGACTTGTTTACTAACGTTTTTGCATCACGATATGGAACTTCGTCCGGTTCAACATCTTGGAAACTCTGGACCTCTTGCTACAATATTTATTTTTTCTTTCTAGCTTATAACTTTTCTTGCCTTGAGATATGTTCTATTTGTATCACATGTTTTTTTCTGTTCTGACTTTCACACCACTTTTTACCTAAATTATAATAGCTTATATTTATGCAACCCCACAAGCTTTGTTGTGTATAAGGTCCCGGGTGGTGTAGCTTGAACAAGCGTCCACGTTTGATCAGTAAAGTTAAGCAACGCTCTTTCTGGTCAGAACTTGGATGGGAGTTCCATGGCTGCTTCTCTCGGCGCCTCGTGATACGGCTGTCACGGAAATAGTTGGTCCTGGATGTCATAATAACATCATGGCAGTCGTTAGTGGGGTTGGAAGTCCTCATAAAATATACAAAATATACCTAACGGCTGTTGGCTGAGTACCAAAAAAACAAATTTAGTATATTGCCTATCCTACATTCGTCGAGTTGGACCTTGCGCCTAGCGATTTCCACTAATATTTTCTTATCTCTATTAGCACATGGAATTTTCTTCCTTATTACTGGCATCCCATAACCTTAAAATTTTCTATTAAATTCAATTGTCTTGCAATTCCTTTGTTAATCCTCTCCTTCCTTTTTTGACCATTTTCCTCCACCTATACTATTGTTACGTTTTTAACGTTCGGGCTATTTAAAATTATACGACAAACATGGGTTCAAACATTTATTTACAACAATGAATTATTACGATTATTGTTTACAAGCACATGCGAGAATTATCAAGCAGATTACAAATTAATACAGGCACTAACGAACTATCGGTACATTTATTTCTTATTACATACGGATTAACACATTTATTTATATCACTCTTAAACACTAACGATTATATATTTATTTATTTCTATTAGTTATATGTACACACGGGCTTTTATTTATGTGGGAGCTCTACGTGGCTCTTACGCGTTTTGCTGCCGAATTCGAACTGCCTGCTATTCATGCGGGCGTGTATTTATATTTTAGGTAATTCCTTTCTAGACTAATCGCGAGGACGCTCGATCTTTCTAGGAACCGCGTGACGCATCCGCGTTTGTTGCCCTCGAGCGTGTCCCTGAAAGCGTGAGTGTCCGTTGCACCTGGCTGTAAGGGCGCTTCTCGAGCATTCGACCGCTGTGACTCATATTTCTGCAGCTGCTTTGAGAAGTTCTGGAACGCTCGCGTATTAATCGCCAAGGCTGCCGACTCATCCATCCCTCGGCCCTCAGGATCGTAACACTATTATTGCTTGTTCCCGTGAAAAAAAACTAAAAATTGAAGATAAATTTACAAAACAAATTCACTTAGGCATTGTAGCTGGTTGTCTTCAGCATAACTGATATAGAAAACCATGCACAAAATCAACATATTTATATTAACTTTCTATTTTTATTTTAATTCATTCAACAGTATGTATAGTAGCTCAATAGGGCTGGTTCTTATGGTATAAAAAAAGGGTAAATTCAGACTGCTTACCTGCTTAGCCTACTTTTGGAAATAAATTTAATGGAACATCTTGGGGGCACCCTCTAAATTCAGAATAAAACATAATTAATTTGATTTATCTTAAAGAGTTTCCAACAGAAAAAAAATACTGTATATGTGTATTATGCCCTGAGACCTGTTACGCAGTAACCAAAATAACTAATGTTTGCTTTTATTTACATTAAGAATTTTAACTAAATAATATGAATGAGAAATACAATGTAACGCTGGATTTAGAAAGTTAAATAGAGGGTTAACTGGTAAAGCAGCTTGCAGAATTATTATTATGATGTAATGACAATCTGCTTTTGTTCTAGATGTGAAGATATCAAACTTTCTTTGGCTAATATATCTTTAAAAAAAAGTTCAAATCAACATAATCACCATTAAATGAGAAACTATGGAAAACAAGTCTTGTACTTCTGCAGGAACTACACCATGCAGGCTGCAGAACATGAATAGCAATGAAAGTTTTTGTAAGCTATCTGTTAAACAAGAAGTCATCGAATTAGAGGATGGAAATTATGAAAACAAAACCTTTGACAAAAAGAACGTAAATACTCCTTGTAGTGAAGAGAAACCTTATAGTTGCTCAATTTGTGATTACAGAACTTCACGTAAAAGTAGTTTAGTTACACATGTGAAGAATCATATAGGAGAAAAGCCGTATAGTTGCTCGGTTTGTGAATTCAGAACAGCATATAAGGGTAATATAGCTATACATATGAAGAATCATACAGGAGAAAAGCCGTACAATTGCTTTGTCTGTAAATACAGAACATCAATTAAGAGTAGTTTAGTTAAACATGTGAAGAATCATATAGGAGAAAAGCCGTACAGTTGCATTGTTTGTGAATACAAAACAGCACAAAAGAGTAATTTAGTTACACATGTGAAGAAACATACAGGAGAAAAGCCATACAGTTGCATTATTTGTGAATACAAAACAGCACAAAAGAGTAATTTAGTTACACATGTGAAGAAACATACAGAAGGGAAGCTTTACAGTTGCTTTGTTTGTGAATACAGAACAGCACATAAAAGTCACTTATCTATACATATGAAAAAACATACAGGAGAAAAGTCGTACAGTTGCTTTGTTTGTGAATACAGAACAGCACGTAAGGGTAGTTTAGTAACACATATGAAGAAACATACAGGAGTAAAGCCGTACAGTTGCTCGACTTGTGAATACAGAACAGCACATAAGAGTAATTTAGCTATACATATAAAAAAACATACAGGAGAAAAGTACAGTTGCTGTGTTTGTGAATACAGAACAGCACGTAAGAGTAGTTTAGTAACACATATGAAGAAACATACAGGAGAAAAGCCGTACAGTTGCATTGTTTGTGAATACCGAACATCAGTGAAAGATAATTTGGATAAACATATGAAAACTCATACAGAAGAAAAGCCATATAGTTGCTCGGTTTGTGAATACAGAACATCAATTAAGAGTAGTTTAGTAACACATATGAAGAAACATACAGGAGAAAAGCCTTACAGTTGCTCGACTTGTGAATACAGAACAGCACATAAGAGTAATTTAGCTATACATATAAAAAAACATACAGGAGAAAAGTCGTACAGTTGCTTTGTTTGTGAATACAGAACAGCACGTAAGAGTAGTTTAGTAACACATATGAAGAAACATACAGGAGAAAAGCCGTACAGTTGCTCGACTTGTGAATACAGAACAGCACATAAGAGTAATTTAGCTATACATATAAAAAAACATACTTGAGAAAAGTACAGTTGCTGTGTTTGTGAATACAGAACAGCAAATAAAAGTAATTTAGACATATGAAGAATCATACAGCAGAAAAACCATATACTTGCACTTAGGGTTTCCAAGTCCCGGGACCAAAAGTGTTTTCGGGACTTACGAGCTAAATTTCAGGTCCCGGGACTAGTCCTGAAGATTCCGAAAATGGTCCCGAAAGAGAGTGTTCAGGTGAAATTTCCGAATGAAATTTCCAAAGAAAAACAAGTGGTTTAAGTTAAATAAAGTATTTCTGTGCTGGTTTGCGTTGGGGCTCGTCTACAACTTCATTGCTTTCTTCTGGTACTAAAAATGTCTGTCGCTTTTGCAAAGTGCGTGTGTAATCCTTTCGTCAAGCTGCCTCTGATTATGATAATTTTGTAGGAACCCACTTTACATTTCGCCAATTGTTTATCTTCAATATATAAAACTGTTGCCATAGTGACTTCAAATCGTTATTTTTTTAAATGTAGAATGAAGGTAGGTTGCGAATCGGAATTCCATCTTAAAACCCAAAAATATAAATTATTCAGCTTCTTCGCACATATCTAAATCCAACAAAAAAAAAACAGACAAATACATAAATAGAAGAAGATATGCAAATGTGGCTGAAACAACACACAGGTTTAATTCTAACCTACCGAAAACAATACCTCTCCTGCGTTACGCAAAACGCAAATAATGCAGAATGTACAAGAGGCATGAGTAATACGCCGGATGCCGGTGAATACCCGTCCTAATTCTCTGATATCGAGTATACGCACGCATGTTGACATGGTCCCGGGACTTCGCCTGGGCTGGCTGTGGTCCCGGGACTCGGTTTTTGTGGTAGAATCCCGGGACTGGAAACCCTACTTGCACTGTTGGTGAATAAAAAGCAACAAGCTTTCAACTTTGCTGGTGCTGCAACTTGCAGTGTTGGTTACAAAATTCAAAATTACTTCTGCTGTTGTTGGTTTACCTGCATCAGGTCTTACTGGAACTTGTCAGGACATTTTCAAATTCTACGAATATACGACTTTTTGGACTATTTCTGTTCAAAGATTCTGATCCCGCTTGTATATAGTTTTTCTGTCATATTTTTACGCTTAATTTTTCAACAAATTGTGTGCAGGCAGCTAACTGTTCGTCACTTTAAGTAGCTGTAACGGCCGCAGTAATTTTTTGTAAGGCACTCATTTTGGTAGCCTCGCTCATAACTACTTTCTTGACTTATTTAAAATTCTACCGATTTAGCACGCAGCCTTTTTCTAGAAGTTTCGGCTTGCACCTGGACTATTTCGTCGCTTTGTAGCGTGTTTTATGCATTGAATTAAAAACGCCGGTCTATAAGAGCAAGTGAGAGGTTTTCGCTCCATCACAGTCTTTTCCGTCTGCCGCCGTTGCGAGCTTGGTTTTCGGCGGGTGTTCTGGAGTAATTTCAAGACGCGAGCTTGTGAGAGTGACAAAGAGGATATTAAATGTTTCGTCTGTCTACGTTGCGACAGCGCTTGCCGTCAGGGTCGAGAATTAGTTGCTGACGGTTGCTGCAAGCGCTTCTTAGAGCGCGGCTCATGAAGCCGCCACGTGCCTTCGGGCGCGGAGGCGGCCTGTCGAAGTGCGTTTCTGGCCGTGGCAGTGCCAAGTGGTGCTTTTGATGTTTGTGCGTTTCCTTTTTCGATGACCGCCGTTCTGTAATTTTCGAATGCCTGAAGAGCAATTGTTTTGCTAAACAGCTGGAATCCAATCTTCAGGACGAGCAATCAACAGGTCTCTACAGTTTTCTTTTTTCCATGAGGGTTCTGCATCAAGCCCTGTGAGTCAGGGGATCCTGGATCATACAGCACCCACGCATATAGCTGCGGCTTCTCTACACTGGTAGGCGAACTCTCGACACTAATGACGCGGCCAGGCGAAGCTGCAATTGACCAAGGTAGTGGGCGTAGCAATGTAAATAATCATCGTGTCTTTAAGCAAATGTTAGTCACCCGCTGTGGGCTATATGTAAATAACCATAAACGTGCCTTTAGATAAATGGTATCCACCTGCTTTGGGTTGTAAGTAATTATTCATATTCTCGCAGTAAGTTAGAGGTAAAGCAACCCTAGCGGCCCTATAGTTGTAGTCCCTTTTTTTGTTTTACTGTTTCTTATTTTGTACGCTAACAGACGTCGGCGCCTGTGTATATTGAAATGGTCTTTAGCCCGTTACACAACTCTGCTTGCAGAATCAATAATTTAAAGCAAGTCAATAAAGCACAGAGCTGGGGTAAGCAGGCAACTGCAAGAAGTCACATTAGAAATTTTAATTCATGATTACATCGGTCAAGCATTGCCGATATTAAATGAAATTACTTTAGAATGAATGGCAATACGGCAGAGCTCAAATCGTAAATTAGAATCACAGATTTATCAATTAACATAAATTAAGAGGTTGGTGCAAAGTAAAGCGAATAAATAATTCAACAAGTCTATCACCAAAGGGATTTATTACATGCAGGTTAATTAAATTTACATGTCAGTATAATTGAATAAGTACAGTTCTATGAACTTTTTAAATAAAGGTAAAAAGGACAGAATGTTCCTAATACAGTGCAAAAGAGCACAATACTAGATCGAATAAGGCTAGAAGGAAATGGAGCAGTAATATCTGAAGAAATGGTGTAAATCAGACAGGTTTTATAAAACTGCAAGAAAATAACACTACAGGAAATGGACAAGATTTGTGTTTATAAAAATGAGTCAGTGTAATGACACATGTGAACATACAATTATAATAAAACTTCGTGAGTGGCGCTAGAACTTAGATAAATTACAAACATGAACAAACAATTTAGAGAGTAAGATTATGTACAGTTTTATAAATCAAGTTGTAAATTAGATTATAAGTAATTGCATTGTATTCAGTTAACATCCGTTTTTATGTAGCCAGAAGGCAATTGTTCTTAACGAACGCGTGGGAGAAACAATTGAAATAAAGAAATAAATTAATTCCATGACAAGCAAATTTGTGCCTCAAGTTTATTTGAATTTTATATTTACCATTAAAATAAATCGAAAATAATTATACCGCCGTAATCAGGAGTTCGCAGTGCACATGTGAGAGTGTGGGTGTAATCCATCACAAAAAATATTTTCTCCAGTGACCGTTTCCGACAACATGGGCAGCCAGATCCAGCTTACGAGCACCAGTTACGGGCTTCAGCCAAGTTCCAGAGCCTGAGAGAGGGTGTCAGCAGTTCCGCCCGGTGTGTACGAGGCCAGCACAGCAGTTGCAGCATCCCGGGGGCCCAGCATCAGCAGCCAGCATCAGGAGTAGCTGTCCGAGCAAGTTGCCGCAGCCTAAGAAAGGTCAGGTTAGTGGGGCCAAGCAAATAAGCGTGCTAGGGCTACTAAATTTACCATGAGGAACGATCCCTATGAGAGGAAGCCGATCCCAGTATTACAATACGTCATAATAGAGCAGGAGTTCCAGAAAGTGTAAAAATATAAGTTGAGGTTATGTAGGGACGCTTCAAAAGACATCTGAATTGCGAAGGAAGCCGCCAACGATCTAAAACAAAACACGATTAGGAACGCTTAATAAAGCGCGAGATTTGAATTACCTGTTAATTTGTTCATGGATTTACTTTTGAATTCACTATAATCATCCAGAAACGAACCGCACGTAAGATCAATTTGCTGATAGATATTATTGACAGCGCAGCGAGTTTGCGCGTTTGCTGCTTCTAAATTTCATAGCCCAGTGGCGTATCACGGGAGTTTTTTATTTGAACAAATAGGTGAACCCAACCAGATTTTGAGTCCATGCCTATCGAAAAAGAGTTAGCCATAACTTATTTTATTTGTAGATGTGCGCAATACTAAAAAGGGCAAAACACTGATTTAATGAACCCATTGATACGGTTATTTATTTACTTTTAATCAGTAAAAATGTGATATTAAACAAAATAAAAATTTGTGTAGGGTGTGTATGTATTTATAAATTAAATTATAAATCATAATAATATAACATACACCTTGACAATATATATTGTTATGATACATTATATGTGAATTTTGAATAAATTTATAATCTATAAAAGAAATTTGGAATATCAATGCAATCTATTTTGACCAATTCAAAAGGTAGAGGCTGTTTGAAATAAGTCTAATTTGGAACAAATTATTAAGGAAAATATAACCATTGAACGTTTTACATGCGTTTTGAATCTAGAAAGTTTATAGATGGTATTATAAAGAATGACGAATAGAAATTATGATAAGAATTTAAATTTAGTAGGTAGAGATCAAATAATATTAAATGAGTAGAAGGCATTAATAATGGAACATACGATAGTTAGGAGAAAATTTTGTTCTAAGATTATTAGAAAATAACAAATTGATAAACATGTATTTTTGAATTGTGATAGTAATAAAAAAAGTGGAATTTTGATTCTATTTATTTTAAAATTGTTTGGAAAATATATATATCAAAATCTACGTGGTGTGAAACGAGCTAAATATTTAACAAGCAAGAATAAGGAAGTAATAGTTACAGAAGATACATGATATATGGTAAATCCAGATGAAAATGGGAATTGTTAGTAACATAAAGTAGAAGAATTGAACATTTGTATGGAAATAGATTTATTCTGGGACATACAGTTTGACAAGTGATTATATTAGTTTGGGTATTGCTGAGTGCTGAGTTCGAGGATGTATTCTGGAGACGAAGGGATTCATTAAAGGAGGGTAGCAGAGGCAAGACCGGTTCTAAGGTGTGCTGTTGGTGACTGACGACAGAAGTTGGTGAATCTTGGAGCTGCTGAAGAAGTATATCAGTTGGAGTTTTATCTGTGACAGCTAACTTGCCATAGAGCTGTTAGAAGGAGGTGTTTCTGGAAGGTGGCAGATATGTGAGCAGAGTGGAGAGCAATCTGTTCTGATAGCAGCCGGTACATCAGGCTACATCAGTTGCAGTCAACAGGAGTAAGACGTTAGTGAGTGGTGCATTCCAGCAGGCTACAAACGGGGCTATGCTGCTCATTATAAGTGGATTGTTCTTTTGGAGAAAAAGTAAGGACCATATAAGGTGGGTATTTCTTTAAGTATACCATCTCTAAAAGAAGTAAAGACATTTTAAAAAGGTGCAATTAATTAGAAATAATAACTCACCATTTTTATATAAACCAGTATTGTAGAATTTCTAGAATTGGACATTTGTCATTCTAATTTCATAATAATTTGTGACAATTATATGACATTATAAGTGACAAGTAATTTCAATGAACAGTTGAAAAATATTTGCAAATCAAAATTTAAATAAAGCTACTAGATAATCAAACCCAAAACCCAGAAAGAGTTTTCAAGTTTTATAATTTTTACAATTCAATTAAAAACGGAGTACCTAGTACATAACAATATATATTGCAGTGCTATTAGGCCCTATGGCTCTGCTCTGATTGCAGTTCAATATTAAAATTAAATTAAAGCACAGTAGGGATGTTTTATCTAGCCGCAATGATAAGTTAAATGTCATTCCGTAAATGCATTGAAAAAGGGATGCTTGTGTTAAAAAGAAATGAATTGATTAAGGAACGCAAAGGAGACTTGCTTTGCATAGGGTTAAGAGGCAAATTTCATATCAATTAATTATTAGGTGAGCCTGAGTGAATAGCCAAACCAAAATAAAAAATCACAAAAAGATTTGCTAAGTGCAGGTTATAAAGCGTAGAGTTCAATTTAACTAGTTAGTACAAATCGTGAACAATTCTAAAAGGGTATTAGCCAGGAAAGATGAGAACATTGCAAAGAGCAAATAGTGCAGGCGTAAACTAGCAATTCTAAGAAGCAAACATGACTTGATAAAACTGGAGGAAAAGTAGACAAAATTAGGCCAGGAAACGATGAAAGGAAGACAGTGAAAACCAGGGAACAATTATGAAGGAAGTGACCGAAAAACTAGTCAATGTAAATACGTGACTGAACATGAAACGCACTTTAAAAAAACGTGTAGTGGCGTAAAGACACTGTGACAATTAATAAAAGATGGACAATAATTTTAGAAATGTAAATTGTTTAGATCTAATTATTTATAAGACTGTTTAATATAATATGTATGTCATTTGAACTCAGTCAATGTCCTGTTTATAGTTATAAGATTCGTTTTTGTTTAGAAAGGACGCGAACAATTAACAATTGAATTTAATTAATTCTGACATGCAGTTTTTGGGCTCTCATTTCAACCAAGTTTTTACCTATTAAATGATATTTTATACAAATAAAAAGTATACCATCGTGTTGAGCACATCGCAGAGTACCAGTGAAAGTGTGGGTAACATTTTCCCAATAAAAAAATTATTTTCTGCAAGAAGCTTCCGAAGCTGCGGTAGTGACCACTTCAAATTTACGAAGACTGATAGCAGCGGAATATACCGAATCATCTGGAACACCTATTCAACCAATGTTTAGAAACGGGAAACGCCACTAAATAGTGGAAGAATGCGAAAGTAGTGTTAATATTCAAAAAGGAAAGTAAACAAAACCTTAGACTACAGACCTATATCATTTCTCTCACACCTATACAAGCTACTTACTAAAATTATTAATAACAGAATATCGAGCCGACTCGAGATATTACAACTAACAAAACAAGCTAGCTTTAGACATGGCTACAGCACCATTGATCACATACACACTGTTCGCCAACTGATAGAAAAGGTACATGGATATAACCAATCCCTGTACTTGACCCTCATAGATTTTGAGAAGACCTTCGACAGTCGAAAAATGGGCACTCGTTAACTCCTTGAAAATATGCAGGATTAATCACCGATATATAACACTAATTGATGCCCTCTACCAAGAAGCTACCATAACAATTCAGACATTCGATGATACCATTCCCAGAGAAGCCAAACGAGGAATACAACAGTGGGACACCATCTCCCTTAAATTTTCACTAATTGTTTAGAATGCAGCTTCAAGCTATTATACTGAGAGAAACTCGGTATCAATATAAACTGAGAGCGACTGAGTAATCTGAGATTTACAGATGACTTCGTGTTTATCTCCGATAATATGGAAGACCTAAAAAAATTGACTAAAGATCTAAGAGAAGCTGCTAGTACTATTAGGCCAAAAATGAACATCAAAAAACTAAAATAATTTCAAGCGAAGAAGACGTAACCTCAATTGAAATTGAAGGTAATAAAAAAATAGAGATCTTTGAGGAAAGGTAGAAAGATGCATCCAAATAGAGTGGGCTGCATTCGGGAAGCTGAGACAAGTTTTCAGATCCAGTCTCCCACATACCTAAAGACCAGAGTTTTCAACCAAGGCATACTCCCGATACTTACCTATGCATCAGAGTCATGGCCACTCACTGAAAAACAATCAATAAAATGAAAGTCACCCAAAGAAAGATGAAGAGATCCATAATGGAAATACGTCTACAAGATATGAAACTAAACGAATGGATCAGAAATAAAACTGGTCGACGACATCACACAGTATGAAACCTTATCTGGAAATTTTGCTGGAGTTGTGCAGTATAATAAGGACAACCGCATTGGGGGCAGCAAAGCTGCTAATATAACAATCTGTTACGGTATTAAAAGAACTTTACGACACCCACCCAAGGTGAGCATCGCACCACGGAATCAGTCCTGAAAAAAACTGGCACACTTGCCCTGAAATCGGTTCGAAATAGGCTAAAAGGCCACGGCTGGGACGCTCAGGGAGCCGGGCGTGAGTCACACGATACGTTCTGGGCCAGCGTGTGGTGGCATAATATATACAGGGTATGTCGAAATCATGAGGGCGCCACCAAGCCTGTCTTAACCCGGCTAACCGGGCCTGGACGGTTAGACGGGAGCGAAGCATGCAAAATACTCCGCCAATAGGATTACTCAAGAGTTGCAAGGTCAAATAACAATTTCGGGATTGCCTTATGCAAGGATTGTAATTAGGTGTCAATCCGACCGCGACTACGCAGCTGTCTCACCCACCTGCACGCTCAAAGCTTCCTCGTTCCGTCGTACAATATTCAGTACAATGAAGGGGGCGTCTATCTGTAACAGAACATGCACAAGTCGAAACAAAACAATAGTTCCCTTAACTAACCAATCATATATTGAACTTCGGGTTACAATGGGGCAGCAGAGTGCGTCGCCCTATATCTATACTTAACCTATAATTAAGGGCACCAGCTGGCACGCGCGCTCTAAACTTAACGACAGATGTTGAACAGTAGTGAACAGTAATGAACAGTAATGAGCAGTAACGAGCAGTAATAAGTAGTAATGAGTACCAATATGCGCGTCGCCTTATGCAGCGGACAGCGAAGATTTAAATTAGCACTCGCGGCATGAACAGTCTGCAGGTCTGAATGAATGCACAAGAGCAGTAATGAGTCCAAATATGCGCGTCGCCTTATGCAGCGGGCAGCGAAGATTTAAATTAGCACTCGCGTTCACAGCGGTAATCAGGTTAAAGACACATACCTTAATGCGTAGGCGGCGAGGGAGCCTGGTACAGTTGAGTTGCGACAGGCTGCAGTCGTAGGTGGCAGGTACCTTCGGTGTAACAACGGCTATAGGGGTGAATGCACAACCGCCTTAATGGCGACGGGAGACGCGTCAATGACGCGTACAACGGGACGACGAAAAAAAATGAGCCACTTTCGTTCTGCGGAACAAATCCTCGTAGGTCGAGATGAAGGGGGCACGACCCCTTACTTACGGAAGCAGGAACTGGGCTCAAAAACACCCACGCTACGCCGAAGACAATTCGAAAACTCCGACTCACAACCACCACACGAGCGTTCTCTGCAACGGGCTGCGGACAACTGCCCTTAAGGCGAAACCGTATATCACATACGTGCTGAAGCAGCACTCGACGGGAAAAAGGGCTGACGCCCCCGCCAAGGGCGGAAGCGCCGCACGAAAGCACACACTCTGCGACCTCTTGTTCGTTCGACGGCTCTCGGCTGAATGCCCAGAGGGAAGCGTTGGCAAAGGTCACCTTGATCGCGTCCCCCACGTGACTAAACCTTGGCAGCCAATCGCAAGGCGATAAAATGAAACAAGCCAATGCGGGCCACGATGGTATCACGCCACAACAGCGTGCTTTCTAGAAGATTCGGAATTCGAAAAAACGCCATCAGAGGGGAGCTCCAACCGACGAAAAATACTGCTTTTGGAGCTAAATATGTGCGACATCGTGATTCTAGAATTAGGCGATGGAGCCAAATAAAGAACTAAAAGGGCTTAGCATACGGGCACGCTGCCCTAAAGCCTAGGTGGCTATTTAAAATACCAAAATGACCTAAATAAAGGCGTGAAATGCAATTAAGCATCTGCGACAGCAAAATGACTTAACAAATCGATACAGTAGACTATGCAATATAATGACGAATCAACAGCTAGGGCCTCCAATTGACAGACTCGCTGCTGTTAACAGCCTACTTCTTGATCATTGTTTTCGATATATTGATCTGTAAGCCTACAGTTTCCGCTGCTCTGTGTAATTCGATTATCATTCGTTCTAGATTTTCACTATTATCTGACAAAAGAGTACGATGTCATCTGCAAAGCGTAGGTTACTTAAATACTCTCCGTTGAAGTTAATGTCCTAATTATCCTAGTGTAACGTTTTAAAACGTCTCATAAGGTTATAAATAGCTTCGGAGAGATAGTGCTTCCTTGTCTGATTCCACGCATCACGTTAACTGGGTTGATCTGTTCAAATACTTGTATTGTCAGTGTTGCGTTTTGATGTAAGTTGTTAATCGATTTTATATATCGATAATCCATTCTACACCTTTTCAGTGCGTTTATAAGCGCCCACGTTTCTACTGCGTCAAATTGCCTTTTGGAAATCGATAAACGTTAAATACAAGAGTTTGTTACATTCGTAGCATTTTCCCATGACTTGTCTTATGGCATGAATATGGCTACTGTGCTATACCCTTGTCTAAATCCGGATTGTTCCGGCGTTGGAAATACTTCTAGACGATTTGTTACTCTCGCTGGTATAATTTTGGTAAACAATTTATATATCTTCTTCTTCTTTTATTTAGGCATTCACCTGTTATTTTTTCACACTTATGATGTAGTCTATTATGAACTGTCTTGAGATAATGATATCCAGCTCGGGGCCCATATTTTCATTGGTCTACCCGATTGTCATTTTCCGATAGGTTTCAGACCACAGACTATTTTAATTGCTCTATCGCTGTACGCCCTGCTGATATAATCGTTCCATTCCCATTTCCTTCTGTTTGCAAAATATGTTTTTTCTGTGATATTACACTGATTTCATACGTTTTTATTGCGTACTCTGTCTAATCTCGATTTTCCAACGATCATTCTTAATGTGTTCATTTCCGCTGTTCGCTGTAGTTATTTAATTTTTCTTGTATCGACACTGCTTTCAGCTCCATAAGTAAAAACCGGCCACACACATATTTTATAAATTTTAATTTTGCTTTCTGTGTACTTATTTCTCCAAATTACGTCTCGAAAGTATCTAGATATTCTCGCTCCCTTTATGGGTTTCCATCTGACTTCTTTGTATAGGGTACTATCGTTTGATAAGTCTACGCCCAGGTACTTGAAGGTCACGACTTGCTGTATTATAGTTTCCTCAATTTCTAGTTTGCACCGTATAAGTTCTTTAGATATAATCTTTGATTTCGTGTTTTCCACCAATACTTCTTTTGCAGTAGTAACCAATTTATGGAGAAGGCGTTGGAGATTATTTTCTATGTTTGCTAAGAGCACTGTGTCATCAGCATAACATATAATACAGATATTCTGATTACCCATGCGGTATCCTGGTAACTCCTTAACGTTATCGATTATGTTGTCCATGATTAGATTGAGGATTGAAATAATGAATCTCCTTGTTTAATTCCTCTGGTATATTTTATTTCCTCTGTTAACTGGTGCCCTACTTGTATATTTGTTTTACTGTCTGAATTGCTATCTTTTATTAGTCTTACAAGAGATGATGGAGCGCCTTTTCCATTCAAGATTGATATTGTCATGCATTTTTACCCGATCGAAAGTTTTATTAAGTTTACAAAGCACATAAAAGCAGACGAGTTAACTTCGATCGCTTTTTCAACTACTGGACAGATTATAAATATCGCATCGGTTGTTAATCGGAAACCTTGTTGTTCATCATTAAAATATAAGTACGGTTGCAGTTGATCAAGCATTATTTTTGTTTTAGTATATTCTGAGTAGTATTCTCCGATAATTTTCGGGTTTGCTTTTTTCGCCTTTTTAAAATTTCGGAATCGTTGCACGGGTTTTCTACTCACATGGTACCTGTCAACTTATTAGTTTTATATATATACTGCTGTGAAATATTATCAATAAAAATTGTGTTTATATACGATTGCTGAAAACAGATACCCTTGCACCTACAACTTATTTATTAATTATTATGAGGAGACGTAACAAGTTTTCCACATACACAAATTATATGAGATTCTTGTTTTACACACGTACCAACTAAGGATTTATAAAAGACAACACACAATATCATACAAGTTCGTGAGTTTATGGAATTAAACAATAATAAATTATTTGAGAATCGAAAAAAGAAAACTTTGTTTTATTACTGACTTTTTCAAACGCCCATTTTCGCCAGCTTAATTATCATGATAGAGCTCAACATTACAATAAAATACGCGAGCTAAAAGAATTGAACACTTATGCTAATTGTACAAAAACCTACATCTAAACGCAAAGCTAATTACACCATCGTCTTCAGCGTATTTCGGTGCACAAATGTCTAAAATCTCACACAGATCCATGCTGGTCTCGTGTCGAACAGTTTTCAGCATGAGTCGGACTTCTCGCCATAGACAAACCAGATGGTATGAAAGGTTATTTCACAGTCCTGCTGCACATTGGTCGACGCGATATGTGCATCTTGTAATCTGGCACGAAGCTACGGAACGCCACAGCTCTGTTAGTGAATGAAAGCCCCAATATGTCCAACAGCAACTCCTCCAAGTGTACGCATGCTTTATAAACTGCACGGACTCTTCTAGAGCATGTTTAGTGCAATATGCAATAAATTGGCCCGTAACAGCTCTAATTTCACTGGTACGTATTTTCATAGCTTTAATGTATACAATATCCAATTTTCGCTGTTTCCAGGCCCCAAATTTTGAATACACACATGTTCTTCTGTTACGGCCCTCAAATCCTCTAGGAGCGACCCCAAATTTGTGTAGTTGACAGCCCTCGGCTTTCATCCGAGCTCAGACTAGTTCCGATTGCAGTTCCAACGCACACCAACGGCCTAACCTGCTTCTCCAGTGCACCGAGTGTATTCATTTCTTGTGTTCTGACCCGGTTTTATATGCACTTTCAATCGTAACTGCACTCCATGTTTTGTATTTAAAACGCACTTTGAAGCGCATACTGAGTCGTACATAAACTTGCGCAAAATGTTTTATTTTGCGCCACCTAATACTAATATGCGCCCTATACGTTTGCTGGATCTTTGTGTGGCTAAAATGGAATTTTCAGGTAAATTTTGACCTGGTTTTGCCAAAACAACCTCACATTTTGTCGGCAGGAAGAATCTCGATCGTACTTGGTGCTGTGTGAAATGCACTTTACATGTGTGCTTAACTTAATTCAACTATGAGTTATTGAGCTAATATATACAAGAATCTCATATATTTAACTTTTAAAACAACTTATGCCTTAAATGTGATTATTTACAACGGTCGAATTAATTCTACGGCTAGGAAATCTGTGTCAGCAATTTTCTTTGTGAAAAAGAAACTTTGTTAGTTACACATTACATTACTTCATTAAATCTCCACCGTTCAAGCGAATATCACAGCAATATATATATATGTGACAGAAGTGAAATACGTCTCTAATTTTTCAAGTGTTTTTTATATATGGCCAGTACATTGACATTTTTCCAAAGTGTTGGCGTTATTCCTGTATCTAAATAGTAGTTGAAAAGGGTTTCCAGATGTTCTAAAAGTTATTTACTGCTGACTTTAGAAGTTCTATGCGTATTCCATCTGATCCCGGTGTTTTGTTATTTTGCAATTTCTTCATGGTTGTTTTTATTTCGTATTTACTTATTGGAGGTAGTTCTTCTGTATAATGTCTATCAGTGCCGCCCTTTTATCTCTTTGGGCTAATAGGTGGTTTGTTTGTCTTCGATGAGTATAAGTTTTCGTAAAATGTCTTTATGTATTTAATAATATCGTGCCGTCTATGAAGTGTACTTCCTGAGTCATCATATAGATTTTGTTCTCTGGTATTTTTTTTTTTTTTTGAATAATTTTGGCCCTTTATTTTCTTCGATGGTTTTTAATAACATATCCATTATACTTTCTTATATCCACTCTTACTTGTTTTATTACGTTCTTGTTCATTTCTTTCAATTGTTGGGGTGTCGTTTCTGGTTTTCCATATTTCACGAGGCAATACGATTTTTACTTGAAGCTTTTAGTTTAATTTGATGTTTTTTTATTCTGTTTGAATGTCCTTTTCGAGGTTTTTCTAATGGTCGCTACGATATAGTTATACAATTTATCAAATACCAGCTAGTAATATGGTGTTTTACTAGTTTGTTTTAAACAAGTAAACTGGGCTATTACTAGCTTGCTTACATCGTAACCCACGTTACCCCTAACACCGTGAATTATGATAAATAACTCACACGTGACTTACAACTACTTAACTCGTCCCCGTGGTTCTCTGAATGATGTTATTTTTGGCAGTGGTCTGTTATGATATGTTTTATCGGACTTTTTCCACTCTCTAGGGTGTTTATCAAACGACGTTTCGGGAGTTTTTGATCTACTCCCGTCTTCAGGTGTTCCTGGTTAGTCCTCAGAAGGACTGATATTGTACGTCTTTATACGTAACTTGTGGCTACCCCGGGGTTTGAACCCGGGACCGTTGATCGCTGTGGTTATTAGTCTGTTACTCTGACACAACAAAGAAGCTGACCTGCGGTTAATTAATTAAATCATTAACGATGGTAGCCAAAACCGCAGATCAACCTTCTTGCTGCGCGTACAACACGGAAGCTCTGAAAAATTTCGTCCACTTACCGCGATGGAAGTGCTAAGTTCAAATCACCAGCTATGCACCTCTGTAAAGTCTTCAAAAATATATTGTTGGGCGCCAGAAACCAGATAGTTTCGATTAAAAGTAAATGAAGTACAAGTAATCAGAATTTATTAATTATTAAATAATCTTGCAGTCAATAACTATGATTTACGCAATATGTAGTTTATTCAAAATTTGCAATAATACAAGCAAACAAACTAAAGGTTGCCACACGCGTTAATACAAGTAACCCCTTTGTGGGTCGTTAAATTAATTGAAATGGCAAGGTAAATCGCGTGATATGCATATCGCTGTAATTTAAAAAAACCTTTCTGTCTAGGCTGTTGTAAGCTAAAACGTGGGTTTTCCTTTCACAAAAAAGGCGTAAAGTGCACATAAAAATTTAAAGCGTTTTTTAATTAAATAACAGTCAATGTTCTACTCAATGGGAAACAAATTGAAGTACTGGTATAGCCAGTTCGGGTATGCTTGAGGAGCTCGGCAACTGTTCACAATTAACGTAGCTGTATTAACAACCGAAAGCACTAACCTGTGGCGTCCTGTACTTCTTAAGTGGCAGTGCAGTCGATGGGTTGCTACACAGGTTAGTTGGCAGAATTATTCTTAACGCGATGCGGCGGCTTGACCAAAAGCAGACCAGATTGCAGCATAGACGCTGAAGGTAGCTGACGGCCGTTTAAAATTGTGACGGGAAGCTGGCTTCCAAGTGTAAAATTATCAGGCGGAAATGGTTACTTCCAGGTAAAATTTCCAGGAAAAGATTTCCGGATAAAAAATAATTCCTGGTGAAAACTTGTGACTTCCAGGCGAAAATAATTCCTGGTAAAAGCTAAAGAAATGCAATTAATTTGAGAATAACAGAAAGAAAAACCCATCGTACCTGAATTCAATTTTCAGCTTTCAAACACAATAGTCGTGGCGTAATTAGCACGAAGAAAATCCTGGCAAGCAAGTGGCTTGTTTGAGGAACGAAAATATAATGCCTCCGCGTTCGGACAATCGAAGTGAGAACAGCTGCAAGCTGGGCCTTTGAGATAAGCCAGCGAATGTTTGTGGGGCTTTCCAGAATCGGTACGAAATGAGCGAAGTAATAAATTGAAATAATTCGAAATACAATTTGATTATTATTCGAAAACAATATACAGGCTAGTCCTGAAGTAATTGGTATTGCTATGGTTTGATATGCACCACTGATTAAACTGATTAAAATAATCTTACTGATTTGTATTTTTGTTTATTCTCGACTCGAAATAAATAGTATTATACCCTTTTTCGTATTTTATTTATCTGCAATTTATTATTGTAACGCTAGCTCGGTAGACAATCAACTCTATTCAAAGAAGTGAATTCCTAATAATTTGTGAATATTTACTTAAACTGGTGCGTCACGTGCACCCGAATTTGTTTCAAATACGCAGTCGCAGATGTATGCTGTCAAAACTCCAAAATGGTTCGCTTAGTATGCGGCAAGCGAAGTTGACTTTAAAAATCAAATTTGTGAACATTTGAAGAGATATTTATTTAAATCGTAGTGCTTTGGCGGGTATTATTCTCATTTGTTTCAGGAATTAATTTGTCTTATGGCGTCAGAAGGGACGCCGATTGAATTTCTGAAATTGTTTAATTTCCACCTAACCTCACAACTGGACTTTGGTTAATAATTTGAAAAGCACATTTGCTGGAAGCTTGAAGATGCTTGAATACGCTAATATTTTTAGGGTTAGACAGTACCTTAAGATTTCGTGTTCGCTTCAATCTTCGGAAAGGGGGCTCTAGCTCGTATCTTCGTCTGGAACAGTTTCCCCTGGTGTCTGTGCTGCTGGTCGGAGTTCTGCACTCCTGCCTGATGCGTCACAGTAGAATGCCCTGGCTCTGGACCCTCTTTTCGCTGGAATCCTTCTTCGTAATTTTGATGTGGGTGGCAAACGTTTCCTCGGAGATGCTCTTGGTAAAATTATTTGTTGTTGCGGAAATCGCCACAACGTTCTCATTTGAACTTTCACACCTGCTCAACACAGTGAAACACTTTTTGGCTCAAAATATTTACTTTTATTGTATAAAAACTTGTATTCAAAAGGAGCACAAAATTTCATGTTAATCTTATAATTTATTCAATTGTTATCTGATGAAGTCCGCTATAAACAAATGCTGATCTAATACTATTCAAACGGAAATCGGCCAAGTTCAAATCAATTACATTTTGAAATAAATTTACTTACATAATATTGAATTAAAAACTTTCTTATATCTAAAATATTGTCTGTATTTTTAATTGTCAAAGTGTCTCTTTGCGCCACTACACGTTTTATTATTTGCTTTGCTCTGTTCACTCGCGTAATTGCACTGATCCTTTTAAAGAGTTCACTTCCTTTATAAATGATTTTCGATGTTCATCTGCTTGCTTTTCACTTGCTTTTTTCATGTCTTGCTGTCTGCTTTTCCAGTTGCTATTTCCTGATTTGTCTGCTTCTCACAATTGCTATTTTATGTCTTTATGCCTGCCTTCTTAATTGCTCGTTGCAACATTATTATTTTTCTGGCTTCTTATACTTTTTTAGATTGTTCACAACTTGACCTACTTAGATATATTGAAATCTACGCTTCATTGACCTGCACATAGCAAACCTTTTTGTGATTATTCATTTATTAATACTGGCATCTCTTTTCCAATGCATTTACTGAATGAAATTTAAGCTTAGTATTGCAGCTACCTAAAACACCCCAACTCTGTGCTTATTGACTTGTTTTTCTGAACTGTACTGCACGCAGAGTAGAGCCTCAGGCATAAAACCATTACATAGATTTCTCCAATTTTTGAAAATTTAAATTACTGCGCATGAGTTTTTTTTTCCAGCATACGTTGATTTGCATGCGTTGTCATTTTAATTATCACAAATTTCAATTGCATGACTCAAATATCTCTTTTAATCAGTCCAATGTGACCTTTATTTCATTCCTAACTTTGGTTTAATAATAAATTTAATCTAGTTCCTAATTTATCTAAACTAATCTATCTTAATGAGTGTGGCCCAACATTTGTTTAAAATTAACCTAACCTATCTTATTCTTACTATGGGAGCGCCTAAACATCTAGTATATCTTATAAAAGAATTGTATAATAATAACTCTGCTCGTGTGAGAGTCGATAAATATCTATCTGGAGAATGCACTATAGGCAAAGGTGTCAGATAAGGTTGCGTTCTTTCTCCCATTGTTCTTCAATGTCTATAGCGAAGTAATAATGAGACAAGAGCTGGAAGAGTGGAATGGTGGTATAACTATTGGCGGTACGAAAATATCAAACCTTAGGTTTGCAGACGATACCACGCTGATTGCTGCAAATGAAAATGAAATCTCCACACCCTTAAACAAACTTGAAGAGATTAGTGTTCTCTACGGTCTCAAGATTAATTATGATAAAACGAAAATCATGAGAATTGACCGTGAAAACAACAATTGGCCTCACATTCAAAGCATCGGCCAATGCCAGATTGTAAATAGTCTGACATACCTGGGAGCTTTAATAGACAACAGCGGCAACTGTGAATACGAAATTCGACGAAGGATACAGTTGGGCAGGACGGCGATGATTCAACTTAACAAAATGTGGAAAGATACAAATATCACGAAACACACGAAAATCCGACTCGTTAACTCGCTGGTATTTTCCATATTTCTTTATGCCGCCGAGACGTGGGTTGTCAAAGAAGCAGACCGCCGTCGAATTAACGCGTTTGAAATGACCTTCCTGCTATGAATCTCCTCTTCCTCGCGGATTATTACGAACGCGGCTCTCGCTGCCCCGTCTTCCTGCCTGGATCCGTCAGTGAAGCATCTCGTGGCATACGCATCATCCATACTTGTGGAAAAAGTTGGCGCAAAAATCTCGGCGTGGTGGACGACTGCGGCCAAGTCCACCGTCTTTTCCACCTTTCTACCCTCGATGTTCAGTAGACGGAGATGAGCTGGGTCCTTGTGCGCCATTGTTGACCTCCTTTCCGCAAGTTTCTGGATGGACAGGTCAATGGGCGGGATGTCGCTCAGTACCAGGGCAGCCTCTGTTGACACTGTCGCGTACGCAGCTGCAGCTCTCACCGCGAGGATCTTCTGCGCACTCAATAGTTGCTTACGCTGTTTGACTTTGCAGCCCTCGGACCAGATAGGTGCTGCATATAAGATCGCTGGCTGCACAGCTCTCTCGAAGACCCTAGCAAGTGAGTCTCCTCTAAAGCCCCACGTCAGTCTTGCAGCCGCTCCGATTTTATGCGCGATCTCCTTCCCCTTATCGCTGGCTGCCTTAATATGCGGGTGCCACGAGAGCCGAGGGTCTATCATGACCCCGAGGTAGCGGATGGAGTCCCGGCAGTAGACGCGCTCTCCGTTGAGCAAGAAGGTAGGGCGCCGCTGACGCGGGGTCTTCCCATAAAACACCGCGTCGGTCTTAAGGGCGTTAAAAGTGAGCTTGTTGCTCCTGGCCCATCCGTTCTGGGTCTCCAGCGCTAGATCGACGCGAGTAGAGGGAAGTGGATGGTTCTGGAACCTCCCCCCACCACTTGGCCTTGAGTTCAAGGCCACGTTCAATCCCAAGGTCACATGCAAGGCGAGGCCACGTTCAAGGCGAGACCACGTTCAAGCCCAAGGTCACATGCAAGGCGAGGCCACGTTCAAGGCGAGGTCACGTTCAATCCCAAGGTCACATGCAAGGCGGGGCCACGTGCAAGCCCAAGGTCACGTTCCAAGCGAGGCCATCAACAGTAACCTTGAAGACTGGGTATAACATGAGGTGTAGTTTTGTGTTCAGTAGTATATCGTGTGCTGTACTAGCAAAAAACAATGGATCAAGTACAAAAGGTTGGTGAAACTGTGAAGGGGCGAGTATCAAAGAAAAAAGTGAAACTGTTATATCCAGTATTGTTAAACGCAACAAGTTATCCGTTGAATAAGTCAAGAAATAAATCTGTGAGTTTGGGTTTGACCTGTTTTGGATCGTTTGTGCCGGGAGTGCTAATTAGTGGGATTAACAACAATTTTATACTGCTAGACGAAGGAGAGTGGCAAGTCTTTCTTAAAAATGAAGATGTGATAAACAGGCATTTTAACTATGAAGATGGAGATTTAAAACCGGTGGATATAAGTCCAGGCAAACGAATATATTTCCAAAAAATCGGAAATAAGAAAGTGATTGTGCTGCAGGAACTTAAGCGATCCCAAGTGTATCTCGGTATGCAATCAGTAGCAGAATTGTGGGGGTTGCTACAGCTGCTAAATTCTAAAGCTGAATTATTGAAAAGTCAGATGTTTGAACAATTTTACAGTAGTATATTGGACGCGGTTTGGAATTTACCCGGCGACTTTAAAAGAAGCATTGAGGATGCGTTACCGCCAATAAAATCCAAAAATGTATACTGCATGCATGAAATGCTAAAGTATGCTTTGGACGTCATTAGATATGATATTGTGTTTAAACAATACGTCCAACAACAGCAAACGTTGGAACAATAAGTGTTTATCATGTAGTTATAACGATGTAATAAAAAATTAAAAATTTTAAAACGTTTATTATACAAATAACTTACTGACTAACTTAGAAACTAACCTAACCTAACAACTTAAAATCTACTCCTCAACGTCTCTTTCGTACCCTGAATTGTTTTCACCACCACTGTCACCGTTTTCCATTCCTTCACCACCACTGTCACCGTTTTCCCCACCCGAAGACCAACCTTGCGTGGAGACGTCGAAAATGCTATCTCCAACAGAAGATATGGTGTCAGATACGTGATCCATACCGTTAATCCTCGGATCATTTGGACTCCATATGAGACTGATGTCATCAGGTATGGACAACCCATCCGATCGGAGACTCGACGGTGTAGACGACCTATCCAACAGCATATCTTCATCAGGTTGGTAAATGCCGGCCGAGTCCGCATTCAACAGCCTCGACCTGATGTTGTTCAGTTCTGGGATGTTGAGGTCTCCGATGTATTCACCATCCGTCGTGCATAGGTGCCCTTCCACGTAGTGGAAGAAGGCACAACGCCCGGACGGATAGATTCGGGTGCGAAGCAAGACGAGTAGAGGATGTAGTAGCTCAGTACTCCACGAGAAATCCCGAAGCCATACCCTCACATCGCCATTGGTGAGATTTTCTACCTCCCACTCGGGGGCGAAACAGACGTTGTTCGATCGAAAAAACCACACCAACTGCATTTCAACTGTGAAAAGAGAAGTAGCTTATTAAAGATATAACTAAAATTGGCAAGCTTTTACTAAAACAGTTAGTAACAATTGAAACAGGGTCGGTCATTCTGCCGGACTCATATTTACAACTGGTAACATACCTGTAATGTAACGATGATGCGGTTCAATGGTGTGGTTGGACAGTGGTGGAATGATGTGGGCGGCCCCACTATAGCTGTAGAAAGACATGTAATTTCTCAAAGAAGCAATTCTCTCCTACTTACGTAAACGGCCCAAATCATCTCACTTAATTCCAGGTCTCTGTAGAGTTTGATTTTACGTCCCAGAAACCACCTTGTCTCTAACAAAGTGGCTTCCGGGACGTAATCGCAGTTGCCTATGGTTGCCACGTCATCCTAAAAATAAATGTATTGTGAACCGGATTTATGAACATATAATTTTCTTACAGTCCTATACTTTTCCTTGACGTATTCGATTAAAGCTTTCTCTAAAAAATTATAAAAATTTATTACATCAACTATTAAAATTTACAAAAAAATTACCGAAAGGCGACTGGACTGGGCCGCACTTTACGCTTTCAAGAAACTGATCTGTAAATTTCTTGCATGTATACTGTTTAAAATACAAAAAAAAAACAAGCATCTTACCCATTTCTCTGGTCTGATTTTATCTGAAAAATGTTTGAGAATTTAGAATAGCGAAGTAACAGTACAATGCAAAAAAAATTCCAATCAAACATCTTAATGATGATACAAGCATTTTAACATATAAAATAAAACATATATACAAACATATCTTACCAATGGAGCAGATTGTTGCAGCTGAGGAAACTGTGATTTTGTAATGCAACAGCGGCTGCTTTATATACAAATCTCTCCTACCTACATCTCGACTTGGAGGGAAGGGTTGACAAATTATGCAGCAAATTTGTAATTTTTTGCTAATTACGGCGCTATCTAATCATAGTTTTAAATTAACTGATTTTTTTGTAACAGCATTAGCTTTCTCATAAAAAACACGTTTTTTAATACCCGACACGGCATATTTTGTGCAAATTTGTAATATGTATTTAAATGATTTATTTTAAATAGCATAATAATTGCATATGGTGAAATTTGCTTTCTGCAGGGTAGGTCACATGTAATTTTTAATTCATATCATTTTTAATAAGTACGCGGAAAGCCAACAATGCATAACTTGTAGTAAAGTTTAATTGACGTGGTGGCATTGTTTAAAACGGTAATAATCAATAAATAATTCATGCACTTTAAAAGTGATATGAATTAAAAATTACATGTGACTACTTAATATTTTTTAAAACAATAGTTAATTCGCTTACTAGTAATAATGCAAACTACAATTTGTTATGAAAAAGTCGTGCAAATCATAATTGGACGTATTATTTGCAAATGCATTTCTGCTTCGTAAACAAGAGTGACGTCAATGGAAAAATTTACACTTATGTTAAAAACATCTTTGACCCGGGCAAATGGTCCTTTTATTTTTTTGCTTCGACTTTGAGACGACCTGGGCAAATGCATCAGGATGCAATGTTGCATCCGCTTTAGCAGTTCGTAAACAACTGACGTCAATGGAAAATTGCGACAATTAGAAGTTTTTTAAAGTAATCAGATATTTGCGAAAATTCACAGAGGGATATAGTTTCTCATTCTGAACAACTTTTCTTAATAAAATTTTGCCGTATTATGAACTAACGAGGCAGCACTTTTGAAAATAAATTTCGTTTTAGCACAATTACAATTAGAAGTTTTTCAAAGTAATCAGATATTTGCGAAAATTCACAGAGGGATATAGTTTCTCATTCTGAACAACTTTTCTTAATAAAATTTTGCCGTATTATGAACTAACGAGGCAGCACTTTTGAAAATAAATTTCGTTTTAGCACAATTACCGACAATTAGAAGTTTTTCAAAGTAATCAGATATTTGCGAAAATTCACAGAGGGATATAGTTTCTCATTCTGAACAACTTTTCTTAATAAAATTTTGCCGTATTATGAACTAACGAGGCAGCACTTTTGAAAATAAATTTCGTTTTAGCACAATTACCGACAATTAGAAGTTTTTCAAAGTAATCAGATATTTGCGAAAATTCACAGAGGGATATAGTTTCTCATTTTGAACAACTTTTCTTAATAAAATTTTGCCGTATTATGAACTAACGAGGCAGCACTTTTGAAAATAAATTTCGTTTTAGCACAATTGCAAACAATGAGAAGTTTTTCAAAGTAATCAGATATTTGCGAAAATTCATACAGTGGTTTAATTTTACATTCTGAATAACTTTTCTTAATACAATTTTGCTATATCTTTAAGGAAATTAGCATCGTAATTAAATTAATATTGAAAGTTGAAGTTGGCCTTCGCATTTCGTATAAATGCAGACCTTCAAGCTGCAGCAAACCATTCTGTTACCTGCTTTTGCAATGTCAACTGTGTACCAATCTTGTAGAGGTGTTCTACTACCCAAAAAGATGTCTAAATACTCGAGGCTTAGCTTGAAGAAAACATCGGAAAAGGGTAAAGTTAAACTTTGCGCCTGCACGGAACCCAGCGTTTCCGCACAGACGTCGCCGCAAGCGGCCATTACGGTTTTAAGTGACGTATTAATTGCTCCTAATTACGAAATTATTTCTCCAAGTAGTCAAGGTTCGAGTAAAATTTTAAAATCAGCTTTAAAAAAAGGTCAGAAAATTAAAAAAAAACCGGCAAAATTCAATTTTGGGAAATATATAGAGAATATGAAGGAGACTGAGAAGAAAACGGGAGAATTTCAGGTTCAAGTGGAAAATGTATCCACATTTGATAGTCGGACAGTTGGGGAACTGTCTACTCCAAAATTCCAAAATATGCCGATGCAATCTGAGTCTCCGCATCTATCACAAACGGAAATGTTTATGGAAGCGTTCGATTTTGACGACATTCCATTGGAAAAGGCGGCTTCCGGCGACGGTGCGGCGCAAGAGTTTACAACCCTTGTAGATGGTTGACGACGATTATTCTACCGACGAACAGCGAAAGAAAAGAAGAGCACTGAAGGAGACGGAAGGAAGCTTTGAGAGAAGCAAAAAAACTTCAAAAACTCCAACGAAAATACAAAAAGGGGAAGATGAAAAGCTGGAACAAATTTTGGCTATGATGAAAGAGATGAAAGCGGGACAAACCGAAATTCAAAAGGAAATCCAGCAAATTGGAGAGGAACAAAAGAGGTTCAATAGTGAACTGATGGCAATAAAACTGGAAAATGAAAAGTTGAAGAGCGAAAACGCCGAGATAAGGAAGGAAAATAACGAAATAAAGAAAGAATTACAAGATATCAGAAGAACCCTGGAAACATTAGAACAGAAAGAAAAGAGAAACAACGTAGTCATGAGCGGAATGGCAATAGATACAACTGATTCAACGCTACTGAAGGAAACAATTAACAACTTATTAAAAGAGCACTTGAAAATCGATATAAAACCCAAAACAGTAACAAGAATAGGGGAAAAAATGTGTGTAATAGAATTAGCAAACGAAGAAGATAAAAAAGTAGTGATGCAAAACAAGAGTAAATTTAAACATTTGAAAACAGATAAAATATACGTTAACGACGATCTAACAAAGAAAGAGAGGGAAAAGCAAAGACAGATCAGATTAAGGGCACAAGACGAGGCAGCAAAAGGAAAAGTTGTAAGAATTGGATACAATAAAGTAATAATAGATGGGATAGAATGGCGATGGAATAAAATTACAGAAAAACTAGAAAAAACAAAAAACTAGAACAGCATAAGGGAGATAGGAAAACGGAGACGAACAAGGCATATGAAAAGGAAATGATTTTGAAGCATGGAAAAGAACCAATACGCAATGAGTCACGAATAAAAAGAGATAATAAAACTAGAAATAAAATGTCAAACAAAAAGAAAATATGGAAAATAGGCACATGGAACACAAGAAGTCTGAACGGGAAAGAAGAAGAGGTAAATTTCGAATTCAAGCGGGCTGAATTAGATATATTAATACTACCAGAGACTAAGAAAAAAGGAAGTGGTGAAATAGAATTAGAAGGCGGGCAAGTATTATTCTATAGTGGAGTGCCAGAAGATGACAGGGCAGCAGCTGGAATAGGATGTATGATCAAGAAAGAACTGGTAAATAAAATTACAAATTGGAAAGGATGGTCAGAAAGAATAATAACACTTGACATCCAGTTCACTAAAGAAGAGAAAATAACAATAATAGGTGTTTACGGACCCAACGACGACGACACAAAAGAAATAAAAGATAAATTCTGGGAAGAATTGGCAAGAATTACAGAAAGTAGCAAAGGAGAATTAAGCCACCGAGATGAAATACTTGAGAAAAGTCAAAGGAGTCACGCTAAGAGATCGAATGAGAAGTGTACAAATTAGAGAAGACCTAGATGTAATACCAGTAACAGACTTCATAGAAAAACGGCAGCTGAGTTGGTGGGGACATCTCCAGAGAATGGAAAATGACCGAGCAGTAAAACAAGTATGGGAATCCAAGGCATCAGGTAAAAGAAACAGAGGCGACCGCAAGAGATATGGGACAAAGTACTCGAAAAAATACTAACAGCAAAGGGGAAAACTTGGCAAGAAGCAAAGATCATGGCAAGAAATAAAAAAGAATGGTGTAAATTTGTGCATAGTGTATAATTTGTTTTTAGACTTGATATAGTTATAGAACTGAAAGAGACTTTTACTGTTGTTACTTTTAAAATTGAGAAGCACTTAATTATTGTTCTAAATATAGTATGTAAATAATTGTAATTTACTAACCCTACACCATAATGGTAAAAGGGGATTTGATTATATATATATATAGATGGTTTGGAGATAGACTCCGGCTCAAGTCGACCGACCAGTCGAATTTCGAAGCGGCTAACAATCCAACCTTCGGAAAATGTGGCCGCAGCGCCTTCTGTAATTGTACAGGCGTCTCCGGTTTCGGGTGGTGTAGCTGTTGTAGCCACTGGGAGTGACGTAATCGATACTGTGGTGTCGATTACGTCTACCCCGCAGGAGGAAGACATGGATGACATTTCGCCATCCCAGCGTGCCGAACGTGAATACGTGTCTAATCGGAATGCAATAAATGCTAAAGCTGCCGATCTTCGCAGTGGAGAGCATTATCTAAGGTATATTAGATATTATTTTTTATCCATATATGTTATTTAACATTGAAGGTGTTTAGAACGTGCTTTTCCCAGTTTAGTAGCTTATATTGTTATTAGCTCCCTAGAAATTCGAGCCGCCAGCCTAGAAGCGACGATGCATGATGAGTACCTAAAAAGCATAGCTGCTTTACCTAAGATCCGCCACGGCCACAGCGCAACTAACATGGACATCTTTAAGAATGCTGCGTTAGCAAGGCTAGAGCTAATTCAAGATCTGTTAGCTGTGGAGAGTGCGATTCGTGCAAGACGTCAGGAGCTCGATAAAAAAGCTAAGTAACGAGTAGATAATCGTTTAACATATCATACACCTCTAACACAAATAACCTTGCCCCCTATCCTCTCCAGGGTGTCCAAAGCGAATCCTCCCCGTGGTGACACCTGGGTAATCCGTTCGAGGTTTAATTTGTTAATCAGTGTTTATAAATAAAGGTGTTCATTGCGTTTGTGAATAGTAAGCCTCGAGCTGGGTAGCTAATCGCGCAATTAGTATATTAACCGATTGCGCGAGACTAATTTGCCATTATGTTCAGGTGCACTGCTTGTGGAGAGTCCTTCACCAGAGCTGACAATTTGTTTCGCCATCGAAGAGATAGCTGTCGCCACGAGCTGAGCCACCCATCGACGAGTGGTAAGTGGAAACGTGTTAATTGCTGTTGATTATATCGATTGTGTGTTTCCTACAGGTGACGCTATGGAGGCTTCGGTAGCAGCTGGTGAGGGACCATCGGCGAGTAAACGTCCAAGACCTAATGACTCCAGCGGTGGTGAGTGCGTCTCTATTGTAGTGTTTCATGTTTTCCAACGTTTGGTTTAACAGAACAGCTCCCCAAGACGCAATACTGCGACGTGTGTGATGAAAATGTTCGTCGGACTTGTTTCGTTGGACACCTGAGGAGCAATCGTCACACGAGGCGGTGTGATGTCATCCACCTGGAGAAAGGAGTGGTAGCCCTTCCAAGCGCCTTCAAGTTCCGTGTTGCCAGCTACAGGGTGTCCACGGAAAATTATCATATAAGTGTTGTAGAATATATGACGGAATTGAAAGACAAAATTATAGGTCTAATAGAAGGACAACTGACCAAATTAAACAGTATAAAATTAAATTTCGAACTTTTCGGGTATTTTATTTTGGAGACTCAAGATGTACAAGACGTCAAAAGTTTTAATACGACCAACGAGGTGGTCACTCGCTGTACAGACTTGAACGAATTATATGATAATTTAACGGGGATATTGGACCAGAAGGTGTCCGAATTTGAGGAACGCGATTCAGGTGTGTATTACAATTGTAATTCTTGTTAATGTTACTAACCGCAAAATGTTTACAGGGTGGATCTTGAAGCAGCTGCTGTACCTAGAATTAAATATAAATAAATTCAATCCGTTTCGGGCGTCTTCGTATATCCCGCTCCCGGAGCAGATTCAGACCAAGAAAGCGATCGTGAACGTCCAAAACGTCAAGGACGAGCGTTGTTTCGGGTGGGCGGTAACCTCGGCCCTCTGCGAGCCAGATGGACCGTCTAATCGAACGAGTTCGTATCCAGATTGCAGCGATTTTTTAAATTTTAAGGACATTAAATTCCCTGTTAGATTGCGCGATATTTCTAAATTTGAAAAAAATAACCCTCAACTTTCTATAAATGTATACGCGTTGGAAAAAACTTTTCAAAACGATATTACCATATATGAAGTTGTGGGACCTCTGTACTATTCGCCACGTATAAAAAACAGACATATAAATTTACTGCTTCTAACAGACGGCGAAGGTAATAGCCACTACTGTTGGATCGCTGATTTGTCTAGGTTAGTTTCGCGGCAAATAACGGCTAGGGCCAATGCGAAACATTTTTGTAATGGTTGTCTAAATTACTTTCGCACCGATGCCCATCTGGAGAACCATAAGCTTTTTGACTGTAATCATGTATGCACAAAGTTGCCTACGACAGAGCCGATCACGGATAAGTGTGGGGAGGTGAGGCCCCAGAACATCCTTAAATTTGATAATTATCATAAGCAATTGAAAGTGCCATTTTGCATCTATGCAGATTTCGAGACAGTTTTATCACCTGTCGATGGTGGGGATCAGGAGCCGGATCGCGAAAGACCTTATACGATCAAAACGTGCGAGCACAAACCGTATTCTTTCGCGTATTATTTGAAATGTTCTTTTGATGATACTCTATCCAAATTCGAAATTTATAGGGGTGAGGATGCTGTGGACGTGTTTGTTGAACGTCTAGACAGAGACGTTCGCGCGCTATATTCCAACAGTTTGAAGCATGTTGTACTCCTCAAGCCTCTGGCTCCGCAAGAAATTCAAAATTTTAAGGATGCTGCTTCATGTCATATTTGCAATCGTCCTTTTGGAGAGGAGAACGTAAAGGTTCGCGATCACGACCATTTGACCGGAGAATATCGGGGAGCTGCCCATTCTAATTGCAATCTGAATTATAAACTTCCAAATTTTATTCCCGTATTTTTTCACAATTTAAATTACGATTCCCACCTTTTTGTCAAACAGTTAGCTCAAAATAACGAAGAGCTTGATGTCATTCCAGAAAATAAGGAAAAATATATTTCATTTGGCAAACGTCTTTGGGTAGATGAAGTCGTTGTTGACGGAAAACGGAAAAACGTTTATATGCAAATTCGATTTTTAGATAGTTACCGATTTTTAAGTTCTTCTTTAGCATCGCTGGCCGCCACGTTATCAGATGATCAGTGTGTTAAAATTCATAAGCAATTCGGACATGACATCAAATTCGAACTGATGAGACAGAAAGGTGTGTTTCCCTATTCGTATCTGGATTCATTTACAAAATTAGACGAGCCGGCGTTGCCCACAATCGCCCAGTTTTATGATCATTTAACTGAGACGCATATTACTGAGGTCGATTACGAGCGCGCCGTTAAGGTCTGGAAAACTTTTGAATGTGAAACGTTGGGCGACTATTCCGATGTTTACCTCAAATGTGACGTGTTTATATTGGCAGACGTTTTCGAAAACTTTCGCAATTTTTATTTAAATCAATATAATTTAGATCTGGCGCAGTACTTCACCGCCCCCGGTTTAAGTTGGGACGCCATGTTAAAATATACGGGGGTTGAGTTGGAACTGTTGACGGATATGGATATGTTTCACTTTTTTAGAAAGGGTATTCGTGGGGGAGTTAGTACTTGTGTCGGGCGAAAGGCTATTGCCAACAATAAATTTGCGGGTAACTATGACGCTTCAAAGCCCACTTCTTTTCTTGTTTTTTTAGACGCCACCAACCTTTATGGCCATAGTATGAGACAGTTTCTACCGCAAGGTGGTTTTGTTTGGTTGACTGACGAGGAAATTGATAGTTTTGACGTATTTCAAATTTTGGACGACTCAGATACTGGGTACGTGTTGGAAGTTGACTTGCGGTACCCTGAAAATTTACATGACGATCACAATGACTTCCCCTTTTGCCCCGAGCTATTGGTGCCTCCACAGGGAAAATTTAAAAATGCAAAATTAATTCCAAATTTGTATGACAAACACAATTATATTATTCACTACAGAAATTTGAGGCAATGTTTAGAGGCCGGCTTGATTTTGGTTAAAACGCATAAAATACTTAAGTTTAGACAATCTCCATGGCTCAGATCCTACATCGATTTAAACACAAATTTACGTAACCAGTCTGACAATGAATTTAACCGAAATTCATTCAAACTAGCTAACAATAGCGTCTTTGGTAAAACCATGGAAAACGTGGACAAAAGGGTTGTTGTAAAGTTAATTAGTCATTGGGAGAAAATTGGTAATAGAATGGGGGCAGAAGCTTGGATATCGAAACCTAACTTTAAAGATAGAATTCGGTTTGGGGAAAATTTAATAGCAGTGGAAATGAACAGAACGTCGGTTTTATATAACAAACCCATTTATGTTGGTTTCTCAGTTTTAGATCTTTCGAAAACGGTAATGTACGATTTTTATTACAAATTTTTGAAGCATACATACGGCCGTAATGTGTCTCTACTCTATTCGGACACTGACTCATTCATCCTGGAAATTTTTACTGAAAATTTTTACGCGGACATGCAAAAGCACCTTGATCTCTTTGATACATCAAATTACAAGAATGGTTTGCACGGAATTTCGAGAACCGAGTCTGTTGTTGGCAAATTTAAGGATGAGTACGCTGGGGTGGCTGTGTGTAGCTATTACGGGGTCGGTGCAAAAACATACTGTGTAAACGCTGTTGGTAAGGAAGCCAAAAAGGCGAAGGGAGTTAGAAAGAGTGCTGTTCGGAATCACCTCACCACCGAAATTTATAAATCTGTAGCCGAAAACAAGAGGGAAGTTGTATTTTGTCAGATGTATGTGTTTCGTTCCCATTTACACACTATGTACACCGAATTAATGAATAAGGTTGCGCTTTCTTCGCGAGATGATAAACGCTTCCTTATTCCTAATACTACCAAAACCTTAGCGTGGGGTCACCGTGATATAGATGTTTACAGTCGTCTAGACAACTTGCTGCGCATTGCCGAAACGATGACGTAGCAATATGTTCGCGAAACAGTATTCGTTATTACTTAACAGCAGAGGTCCTACACGGCTTTCTTGTACTTTGTAGGTTTAGTTATTGTATATAGCAATTATAGTATAGGTTAAGAACACTAGCTTGTATGATATAGGTAGTAAGTTAAATTTTACGAAAAATCTGATTGTTTGGGTCCGCATTACCAAGTATATTTGTTATTTAACACTGTAGTCACTCATGTTTAGCATTTACAATAATAAATTACTGTAAAACATAAAAAAGTTTTTATTTAAAGAAAATAAATGGTAGTAAAACAAAAAAGTGTTTTATTGAAAGAGTTCTATAGAATCATAATAAGTTATACAACATTGTTTTTGGATATCCAAGAATTGTGACGATTATCGAATCCCAACCACTTTACGTAAAGCTGATTACCCTTCTTCTTCAACACCTTTTCTACCAGGTATACGTCCGAGTGTTTGGTTTTCTGTAATTCGTGCTCGTAAAATCCACCTTTGATTTCTTGCCCTTCCTGATCGGTGAGTCTGTAGGTGGTAGGATTTGTAAGTCGCACTGTGGCTATTTTGAATATTTCGTTGCTCCAGCTGGGTGTGTAGCCCTTGCTAAATATCGAACGATATTTACTAATGCGTACAGAATCTCCTTTATGAAACTTTTGAGGTGTCGGATCTACAGTTTTTGTGTGGCTGTACACGGTGTGTAACAGACGTTTGGCATTTTTAAGATTAACTTCAGCCGGCTTCATACCTGTTGTGCTATGCCTGGTTGTGTTATATTTGCTTAAAAGTTGGGGCAGAATGTCCAACCATTTGTAGGACCCTTGCAAACTAAACTGCTTCCACATCATGTTCTTAAGGGTGCGGTTACATCTTTCTATGATGCTGCTTTTCATAGTTGAATACGTGCTGTAATGATTTATCTTGTAACGTCGCATCAATGCTTGAAAATCGCTGTTATAAAATTCTTTTCCCAAATCGGTTTGTACGTTTTTTGGAGATACCTTCATATTAGCAAGAACTTTTCGCATAGCTGCTGCTACATCTTTTCCCGTTTTCCGTTTTACCGGGAGAGCCCACAAGTATTTAGAAAACGCATTAATAACAGCTAAAATGTATCGATAACCTTTATTGCTTCGTGCATATGGTTGCATCTCCACCAAATCCGCTTGTAGTAAATCATGCAATCCTTTGAGAATCACCCGTCGTCTCTTGAAATTTCTTCGCGCTGGTTTGTGAAGTTCTGCAACTAGATCCTCCTTAGGACTCATTGCCGAATGTTGCTGTATCGACTGCTATGGGACATTTAAGCAGCAGTTGCACGTATAACTTA
Source organism: Agriotes lineatus (assembly GCA_940337035.1). Taxonomy (NCBI): domain Eukaryota; kingdom Metazoa; phylum Arthropoda; class Insecta; order Coleoptera; family Elateridae; genus Agriotes; species Agriotes lineatus. Next base: position 63,754 of record CALNHX010001498.1, read on the forward strand.
GTGTTTATGGATTCGAATTTCAGTTTATCTCCTCGCCGCAATGTCTTACCGACAAGCGTGTCGTGTTTGATGCCGTTGATGTGTGATACTACCAAAGGTCCGTTGACTTGAACACTTATGATCTCACCGATCGTTAAAGGAAAAATGTACTCATTATTACCGAAAATTTTGGAATATCCGCTTTCATCATAACCACGCCCCACTAGCAGCAGTGGTACCTCTATATGGAGTCGGTTTACATTTTGAACTTTCATAAAGATATGTTTGCGATGAGAACCGTAGCGCGCGCTATGGTAGTGGCGTCCAAATTTGTCTATGGGCATTACTCTATCGTCTAACACCTTCTGATCGTAATTCAATAGGTCCTCTGCTTTTGTACTCGTCTTAGTGAATTATTTTTGCATCTCGTAGAGCTTGGGTGATGCTTACGATTTCGTTGGAATGGCCGGTGTGCCCCGCTACCTGAGAGGCTAGTAATATGCGCAGACGATCCACTAATGAATTTGGATCTTTCCAAGGAACAAATTCCACTTTTTTATTGGTTACTGTTAATAATCCCCTACCGGTACGCTGCACCCTCGATGCGGCTCTGGTAGGTTGTCTAATGCCGGAGGATGTAGCCAGGGGGCGTACTACTTTCATATATTTTGCGCCGGCGTTGCCGCTTATCCCTTGGGTTGGATCGTAGTTCTTACGATTTGCGGCGGATCGGTTCACTATGTCATAGTAATTTTCACGGTCTTTGGTTGTATAAGTTATCGGTTTCTTTAAGAACATTAATTCGTAAAAGCCGGGGGTGCCTTTGTATACTATTCTATTTCCGTGATCTGTAATAACCATGTCCTGACCCTCAAAAGTAAGCTGTTTATTCCCAATTGCAAACTTATCAGTGTCTATGTCCCATCGAACTCCATAGTGGAGATCGTACTTGCTCTCTGTATCTCGTATCATTCCCTCGATATATTTTCTAGCTAACCCTGAGAACTGTTCCAGGTATTCCCCTAGAACTTCCGGTTCCATCATTTGTCGCACGGTTTCCCTAGCCTCTGCTACTGAACTTTCAATTGCCGCTTCTTCTTCTTGAACTTCTACCTGTTGCTCCTCATCCGGTAAACTCTCATACAATACTTCTCTGTCAAGAAATCTAGGTGTGGATGTTACCAACGCTGAAGTCGACGGTCCGGGAATGGCAATGTCGGGGGTTGACGCTCGTACGGGGGTTTTGCCATTTCTCGGACGGGGTAGGATAGATGGTGTGGACACTCGTCGTTTGATGGTTCTCAGCATAGGTCCTACTTCTTGCTGTATTGTTTGACCTCCTTCTTGCTTAATGGATGTTAGCAATTCCGTGAGTGGTTGGGAAATTGGTTTAAATTGCTCCGCAAGAGCCGTCTGCGATTCGGCGATATCTGCTTTTAAAGTTTCATATTTCCGCCTGACAGCCTTTCTAGCTTTAATAAGATCGCTTACTAACCGTTTGTCCATGTTGCTATTACTGTCGTTGTTCGTAGACTAATAATTTGTACAGCAGTGGTCCATGCCTATATAGTGAAATAACTGTCGAACCCTTTTCTATAACGACCGGCGTTGATTTCGCTTTCTTTGTCGATAACTAAAAATCCGTGATCTTTGATCCAACAGTGGGAACATAAGTTTTTAAACTTTTCGAATGACATGTCTGTGTTTACATGATCATCGTAAATGTGTTTAAGATTGGTGTGGTCTTGCCGGAATACGATTATGATATTCGCATTATCTCGCACCAGTTGTTTCGGGATTGATGAGTAAGTCTGACAGAGGTAAAAACAATCTATATTTCGATGACGTCCGAAACTAAAATAATCTCTAATTATGCTTTGAGTGTCGCATGCCACATCATCAAACACAATAACAGAATTTTCTTTCGCCTCGTGTGGTTTGATAACCTCACACCCCTCGCTGAATTCGTAGAATCCGATTTCTTTTAGTGACTTCAGGAGTATCTTCAGAAATTTGTATTTAGGTTGGTCAAGGGTTTTGGAATACAAATACAAGTTTTGAAACCGCACCCCATTGCGGTGCACCAAAAGACTGATCATCGCATTGGTTTTCCCAGAGCCGGAAGGACCAATGATCAAACCCCTTTTACATCCTATACCCAGTAAAGTGCCGTGTCGTCTGAACCTCTGTGACATGGAATTTACTGTATGATTTACTACCGGCAGCGAACATTTTTGTTTCACAAGTTTGACGTTCTTCATCGTTTTCGGACGGGGACGAACTAGCTTCTAACCGCGCTGTGCTAAGTATATATCTACCCCTTTGAGCTTCACATCGTCAGTCGCTCTTCGACGAGCGTTTCTTTAAGATGAGTTATACTAGACGTAAAACTCGTAGTCGTCGTCGAATCGTAAGACGGAAAGGTCGCGGTTTGTTGAACACCCTTATTGACAAGTTACCCTTCGAATTACATATACCAGGTTACAAGTTTTGCGGACCTGGCACTCGTTTAAACAAACGGCTTTCTCGAGGTGATCGAGGAAGAAACCCTCTGGACGAGGCTTGCAAGCAACACGATATCGCATACTCACAATCTAGCAATCTTTCGACGCGTCACGCGGCGGATAAAGTTCTTGCACAGAAAGCTTGGGAACGCGTTAAAGCAAAAGACTCTACTCTTGGAGAAAGAGCGGCAGCTCTTGCTGTTACAGGGATTATGAAAGGGAAAACCAAACTCGGCATGGGAGTCTCCCGGAAACGAAAGCGTACAGAACCCATTGCTGTTATGGAAACACCCCGGAAACGAAGACGTACACTACCTATTGCAGCGCAAAAATTTGGTACGGGGATATCTAGAAAACGGAAGCGTACACTACCCACTGCTGGTGTGACGGTCCCCCGAAAACGAAGGCGTACATTACCTATTGCCGCACAAAAATTTGGTACGGGAGTATCTAGAAAACGGAAGCGTACACAACCCACTGTTGGTGAAAGAGTCTCCCGGAAACGAAAGCGTGCACTACCTATTGTCGGTATTGCGCAAAAATTTGGTACGGGGGTATCTAGAAAACGGAAGCGTACAAGGTGTAGTAGGCGTAAACGTATTGGAGGCGCGGTCGTTTTTAAATCGCGAAGGAAACGCCGAATTCGTTCTAGAGTAGTACCTGTTCCCAAGAGAGGAGGTATATTGCCGCTTGTACCCATACTTGCTGCATTAGGAGCATTGGGGTCTCTCGGAGGCGGTGCTGCAGCAGTCGCTAAAGCGGTTGGCGACTCAAAGGCTTCTAAAAAGGATCTCCAGGAAAAAGAGCGACATAACAAAGCTATGGAATCCAGTGCTCGAGGAAAAGGGCTATATCTACGACCGTATCAGTCAAAAAACTACCGTTGAAGCTACCACGCCGAGCGTTGACGAACATCGATATTGCACAATACGTTAAACGCTTAGAAATTCCCCATTTTAGGGGGATATTTATGCGAGATGCTCTACCCGACAAAATTCGTCAACGAGAATGTGGTGTTACTAACTTAGACGATGATGTTGGACCTGGCACACATTGGACAGCCTACGTTAAAGCTGATCGATTTGTTCTGTATTTCGATAGCATAGGTCGCTTACAACCTCCTCCCGAATTAGTAAACTACTTTCGCAGCGATGGTAGCAACAACACAATTATGTACACCTCTAATAGATATCAAAAACTCGCATCATACACATCCGGACATTTTCAAATTCTTATATAACTTTGCGAAACCGCTTTTGTCGTCAGTTTAAGTGCCGCGCTTCATCATGTCCAGTATATTCACTCTTACGGGAGATTCATCTGTTCTTACTGCAAATTTTGACCCTCCCATTTTCTTAGACGATGGTAGCGAATACGTCTTGGGATTGTTAAGTTTCGAAACCTACTATACTATTCCAAACGTTAGACCTCCCAACAATGAATTTCATCTTGTTGAAGAACCTCCTATTATTATACCGGAGGGAGCATATGAAATTACCGACATTGCTGAATTTTTACATAACCAACTCGATTCTGATGCGGGTGTTAAACAGGTACTGCTACGTGGAAACAACAGCACCTTAAAAACCGAAATAAAGTCCACCGTTCCAATCGACTTTCAAAGCGACAATACTATCCGGGACATGTTAGGCTTTGAGAAAAAAATTTATGCTGCAGATAGGTGGCACACAGCTGAACATGTTACGAAAATTTTGAACATCAACTCGATTCTTATTCATTGCAACATCTCCGTTGGTTCATATAAAAATGGTAAGCCCGGCCATATCATTCACCAATTCTTCCCCATAGTACCACCCGGGTACAAAATAGTGGAAACCCCTAACCCTGTCATCTATCTACCGATCAGCACGAAACAGATCACTAACTTAACTATTAAAATACTAGACCAATCGGATAATCCTGTCAGTTTTAGTAAGGAGACCGTTACGGTAACATTACATTTAAAGAAACTGTAATGGGTTTTCGATTCACCACTCCGTACCACCCCTGCTTTACTTCCTATAAAAATCGTCGCCCACACCCTCGTAAGATCAGTACGGCTTCGTCCACCACGCAGCTAACTAAAGCAAACAGAGACTTCTTGCGGTCCTTAGGCTTTACAATAGTGTAATGAGTATTTTAAATATTGGAGAGCGAGTCCTCGTCGACACTTCTATCATTAGCAATCAATTGCACACACATCAACCGTATACAAACCGTTTTGACTATAACGATGAAATTCGAATTCCAATTCCCGAAGATATGTCAACTCTTCCCGGCCTGAGCTATCTGTACCTAGAGGGAAAGTTGCGGAAGGAAAACGGTGAAGTTACAACGGCTAAATTCCTTAACAATGGTTTGGCTCACTTATTTAGCGAAATCCGATACGAAATCAATGGCGTCGTTGTCGACTCTGTCACCAAACCTGGTATTACGTCTACTCTTAAGGGATATGTGTCCTACAGTTCCGCTGACGTTAAAAAGCTTCAAAATGCAGGTTGGTTTGCCGGCGGCGATCCTCCCATTACCGATCAGGAAGGTAACTTTAGTGCCTGCATACCGTTGTGAATGCTGTTAGGATTCGCAGGAAGATTATGGTAAAGTAATACTTAACATCCGACAAGAACTCGTATTAATTCGCAGCAATACCGATGCCGACGCCGTATTCAGTGCTACCGTAGGGGAGACGGCTAAAGTTACGATTGACAAACTATATTGAAAGGTTCCTCATATCACTCCAGGTCTTGCTCAAGAATTAGCCCTTACCAAATACATCGATAAAAATATTGACACTCAAGTCGCATTTCGCAGCTGGCAGCTTCATATCATACCCGGTGTTCATGCTGTGACTCAACATTCTCACGCTATCGCTACAAGCACAAAATTACAAACCCCCAGATATGTCATCGTAGGGTTTCAATCAGGTCGTTCGGGGCTAATCGCTAAAGACAATGCTAATTTCGATAAAATTGGTCTTACTAATTTCCGAGTTTATTTGAACACCGAAAGATTCCCATACGACAATTTACATAACAATTATGCACTCAATCATTACGCAACATTATACGACATGTATTCCAAGTTTCAATCATCTTATTATAGCAAAATCGATGAGCCCTTCTTCTCCCGCCATGACTTTGCAGACAAGGCGCCCATTGTTGTAATCGATTGTTCCCATCAAAAAAACTACCTTCATGCAAACGCTGTCGTTTTTCGTGTTGAATTTGAAACTTCCGCTAACGTGCCAGCCAACACAACTGCGTATTGTCTCGTTCTTCACGATCGGGTTTTTACTTACAACGCATTGTCAAAAGCAGTTAAACAACTGTAATTTCGCAAAACACTTCAGTTGCACCTCGACTTTTAGCGTAACTAGACCATGCTCCCTATACCTAATACGATGAAGATCATTATCGATATTCAAGGTTTTAAGACGTCCGATAAGCACTTTACCCCAAAAGAATTGGCCTCCTACGACGGTACCTCAGTATCTCACCACATTTTTAAACCCCCTTTCGCCCTCCATTCCTTAACACCACATTTACAACAACAAGCCCACTGGGTAATGACTAATCACCATTGCATCGACTGGAATGAGGGATTTACTCCAGGATACATGTTTCCTGCAATCTTGCGACGTCTTCTGCAAGGTGCCACCGAAGTATATGTGAAAGGTCGAGAAAAGGCAACGTTTCTACGCCGCTTTACTACCATCCCAATCATCGAAGTGGAAGAAAGACCGGCCCTCACCCCATCACAACCCGCTTGTTTATATCATTCCAAACCGATTTGTTATTGCGCTTTATCTAACGTGTATCATATTTATAATCACTACATAATGGAATAAAAAAACCTTTTTAATTTTTATTGTTTTTTATTTGTTTACAATATATATAGTTTAACTACATGGATTAAACATCTACGTACTAGTGGAAAAGCGTTCTACATAAATTGTCTGCCTATGTTCGGCGCACAAGACGTCTCGCAGTACTTCATCCATAGTAAGTATCCTCCGATGGAACCGCAACCTATCCACACCTGCCCATTCCCACCGTCCTTTTCGAGCTTCTCGATACGCATACGTCCACGTATGCAAATTATAAATCTTATTCTTCGAGTCGTCAAACTGCACGCTCTTCTTCATTTTCCTTCCTCTCTATAAAGGCTTTTACTTCACACATATGCCATTTTAGGCCAAGACTATCCATTAAATCTACAAGGAGGCCTTCATTTATGGCTCCGTCTAAGAATAGTTGACCGACAGCTGCACCATTTTTGTACTGTTTTTCTTTTTTATACAACTCTTCGTCACTGAATCCGGAACGTCCTAACCCATATATGACTTCGTGCGACGCTTCAAAAGCTAAATCCTTTAACGAACTCACTAATCGTTCAACCGCACTAGGTACGTCTCTTGCAACCGGTCGAGCAGCCTTTCTATAATTCATCCACATGACTACACTGCCAACTGACGACTCAGGGCTTCCACTTCGATGTCGCACTTTACCATAGAACTCGCGAACGTTAGCACTTCCACCATACACGCAGTCTTTTCAGAGTTCTCCTCCAGCTGATCCACTACAGACCATACATTTACTAAACAGTCTCCACAAAGGTTTGCTACACCCTTCACTATCTCTTTATAGAAACTCTCAAAGTGTAACGCTTTTAATTGTGCGAATCGCACTTCCACGAGTTTCTGCAATCGCCACAATTCTTCTACAGTTTCGCTCGATAAACGCACCTCTGACAAGCCCACTTCCTCCAATTTGATTATTTTCCTTGTCTGGATCGCTTCAAATACAATGCTCTTCTTCCCTATTTCCAGAGCTGGCCACTCACCGTCGAGAGAATAGAAGTAGTTGGAAATCACTCCCTGATTTGCAATCAGGGCTGTCCACTCCCATTCATTTAACTGCACCCAGTCATTTTTGGCACCCCGTATTATAATACTTGGGTTAAATTGCGAACTCCAATCAAACCCTACACTCACGTACTTAGAACTTGATTTATTTAATTTGTACGTCCTACTATTCAGAAGTTCTGGACAGAACAGTGGTTGCGGCTTTCTTGCTTTATTACTCTGAACTACCTCGATAGCTTTCAACAAGGCTTCCATTTCTGCACGACTATCGGATGCTACTACCCTTGCAGACTCTTCTACGCGCTTTTATTTTCATATTTCCAAGGTTATATGTGGTAGGAGGTGAGCGTAAACGCAACCTTGAAGTCATGTTTACTGCACTACCTTTTTGGACTCAACAATTATGGGAACCTTGAGTTGAAATTCCACATATAACATATTTGGCTTGACTGCCCAAAATTTTAGCATATCACCGCTTTTTAATGTCATCCCAATCATTTCGCGAAAGTTATATGACCCCAACTTGTTGATATAAATTTCGGTATTTTCGGGATAAAGTAAGACGTTTGTTATTTCAGCTTCACGGAAGGAAATAGTATATTCGATGTCACCATGCGGTAGGATGTACCATCTATCATCATTGACGGCAATGGATACTAGTTGTAAATCTCGTTCATAATATAAAGGCTCGCTTAGCTCTTCAACCACAAACACCTGCGGGTGTGACGTGGAATTCGCATGTTCCCAGTTTACTCGTTGATGTGTGCGCATCGCTGAGTAGACGCGTCTCGCGAATCTTGCTTCTATTTACAAGTTCCAGCTATAAAATGAACTTAAAGTGTGATAACTGTACCTTCCGTATCGATAACCGAGCTTATCTGAAGTGTGCGCAATGTTCGAAGTGTTATCATGTCGAGTGTGCTGGTAAAAGATCTGAAAAACTAGACAAGCTATCTGAAGACGAAAAACTTAACTGGAACTGCAAAATGTGTTTGCAAAACGCACAAAACCCAGGCCACAACAAATTAATTCAAGAATCTACAACATTTTCTCCGCAATTAGCACCTGCTGATTTCGAGAAGCTGGATCTAGAGCAAAAGATAAACATTCAATTTCAAATTATCCTACAAATTCAACAGCAGCTATCCGGGCTACCTAATCTGCAGGAAAAAATTGTGCACTTGGACAATGAGAACAAAAAGATAATCTCTCAAAATGAATTCCTACAACAGCAAAATCAGGAACTTTCGGACAGAGTTGGGGACCTTGAGCAGCGTTCACGAATGAAAAACATAGAAATATCTGGCCTGCCAGAAATACCTGGCGAAAATCCGTACCAAATGGCATTGAAGATTTTTAGTGTTATCGGCGTAGACGTGTCCGAGGGAATGATCGAGGCATGTCACAGGGTCCAAACCAGAAATCCTAGGAAGCACAAGCCGTTAATAGTTGCGCTAAATAGTAGGCAGCTAAAAAACAAAATCATCGACTCTTACAGAAGCAAAATAAAGGGGAGTAAAATTACAGTTAAACAGGTTATTCCAACTTATCAAACTGATAACATTGTTTATGTCTGCGAACACTTGACTGTTAGCAATAAGAACTTGTTCTTTGAATGCAAAAAGAAAGCCAAAGCTAAAAATTATAAATTTACTTGGGTTAAAGATTGTAAATTGTTTTTACGCAAAGACGAGCGATCGCCCATTGTAACCGTTAATAACTATGCAGATCTGGAAAAGTTGTAAAACTTCTCAAGATAAGCATGTGTTTACGTTTTCCCTGTAAGGATTATTTAATTTTCTTAATTTAATTCTTTATAAGCATACTGAAATTGAATATGCTTCTGATAATTCTTCTTTTTTTGTTATTTACTTAATATGGGTTTACAGGCTATATGCATGCCTGAATTTATTTTATTTTTAAATCTTTACATATGAATGTATTTAATGAATGCGTTTAGAATTAATCATAAGCGAGATTCTCCGAGAACAAAATAATTACTTTTGTTTTTACGCGTTTACCTGTTCATTCTCGGTGTCAGCACCAACTACTATTATTATTACTTTTTTCTTTCTCTTGTTGTTTGCCTTTGTTCTGCTTCTGCTTTTTGCTCAAGTGCCAAATTTTTAATGCATAAAAGTTAATTTTTAAAGTGTGCTCATATCAATAGTCGCTCATTAACTCACAATTTTGCCGATTTCAGGGATTACGTTCTCCAGGAGTCATACGATCTTCTAGCCATTACCGAAACCTGGTTGAGTGATAACATTCTGAACGATATCATATCCATTAATGGCTACACCATTGTGCGCAGAGACAGACAAACCAGAGGTGGGGGAGTCGCCTTTTACGTAAGATCAACTTTGGTATTCTCTGTTATTGACACTGTCCGGGATATTGAGCAATTATGGCTAAGCGTATCCTTTGAGGGTCGTAGGTATGCATTTGGAGTTGTATATAACCCGCACCAAAGATTTTATGTTGATTTTATAAATACCCTAGAATCAAGTCTGTCTGTGATATTACCAACTGTGGCGGATCTATTTTGCTTTGGAGACTTTAACATAGACATGTTTGATACTGAGAGTCGAGCTACTGCCTATGTTACTGATTTTTTAGAAACTTTTGATCTTCATCAGTTAATTAACGAACCTACTCGCGTAACAAGTACATCAAGCACTCTACTAGATTACATATTAACTACAAATAAAGATATTATTACTTCAGTCTCTGTAATTTCATTACATTGTAATTTTGATCATTCTTTAACATGCTGTACTATCAATCTACCTCATGACAAAATTTTGCCGAATCTTAGAACGAGTAAGATTTTAAACATTTTAATTATCAACAATTTTATTCAGCTCTACGTTCTATACCTTGGAAAAATATTTATGATATTAATAGCATAGATGCCAAACTTAATTTTTTTAACAACAACATTACGATTTTGCTAGATGTATTTGCACCAAATAAAACTTTTCGAATTACTAAGCCGTTTGCTCCATGGTTAACGGACACTATAAAGGATATGATTCGTGTACGAGATCGAGCTCTAAGTCGTTTTAAGGAAACCAAAAATCCAAGTCATTATGATTATTATAAACAACTACGTAATCGGGTTGTAGGTGCTATTAGGAAAGAAAAAAAAGTTTACTATAATACGTTATTTACAGAAAATTCGAAGTTCTTTTGGCAAAACTTAAAGGATCTAAACATATCAAAAAAATCAAAAAGCGCTATTTTACCCTCCGCCTTGTCCGACGGTAAAAAAATTAACGATTATTTTATTGATTCGTTGCCCACATCAAACACAAACCTAAATAGTGATGACGTCACTTCGTTTTATTGTAGTAATATTAAAAGTTCTGTTAGCACGTTTTTCGAATTTAAACCAGTAGACGAAGTTCAAGTTTCAAAAATTATATCCACAATTAAAACTAATGCCGTTGGTTGTGACGGAATTGGAATAAATGTCATTAACTTTTGCATTCCATTTCTTTTGCCAATTATAACCCATCTTATTAACTTCTGTTTAATTAATTCGACATTCCCTAAAGCTTGGAAGCAGGCTATAGTAATACCTATTCCAAAAATAAACGCTCCTAAAGATTTTAAGGACCTCAGACCTATTAGCATCTTGCCCACGTTATCAAAAATTATAGAAAAAGTCATGGAGCAACAGCTTCGCGAACATGTACAATCAAATAATGTGCTGCCTGTTACACAGTCAGGTTTCAGGAAAGGGCATGGCTGTGCTACTGCTTTGTTAAACATCGTCGATGACTTACTTAGAGCTACAGATTCGGGTAAAGTAACAGCTCTTGTTTTATTAGATTATTCCAAAGCATTCGACACAATCTCCCATAAAATCTTCTTATCAATCTGCCATTTTATAGGATTGCTACCAAAAGCCACTACTCTTCTATCTAATTACATAACTGAACGCCATCAAGCAGTGCAAGTTAACAATGAAATTTCGTGTTTTCGTCATGTAGCCTCGGGTGTTCCTCAGGGTTCCATCCTTGGACCTTTGCTCTTTACAATTTACATCTCTCATTTTCCCTCTGTAGTAGACTCCTGTAATTGCCATTTTTACGCTGATGACTCTCAAATTTATTTTTCTTTTAATGTTCAAGAAGCAGCTCGCGCTAGTCAACTAATAAACAAGGATCTACAACAACTTGCTAATACTTCTCTTAAACATTCACTTAAACTTAATGCAGATAAATCAGTTGTAATATTTTTTGGTAGGAAAAATGATATCGAAATTGTTAAGAATAATGTAACCTTAAAAATTAACGATGCTGTAATACCGGTCGCTGACTCGGGTTTAACATTAGACTCAACTTTACGCTTTAAAAAACACGTGTCGAAATGTCTACAGAAAGCTTATTGCAACTTAAAATCGATTTTTCTAAACCGTCATGTGTTGAGTAGCAAAGTCAAAATCATTTTATGTAACAGTCTGGTCTTACCACAGGTCGATTACTGTGATGTGGTATATGGTCCTTGCTTGGATTCACAAGACAAGAACAGAATACAAAAGCTTCAAAATGCATGCTTGCGACTTATCTACGGAATACGTAAATATGACAGGATTTCTCACAAACTCCTGGATACTAACTGGTTGAATATGGTAAATAGACGATTCCTACACTGTTCTGTTTTGTATCGTAAAGTCTTACTAAATAAAACACCACCATATTTGTATAATAAAATAACTTTTCGAACGGATGTTCACAACTTGAACTTGAGATTTAGGGGCAATATCACTGTGCCAAGGCGCTGCACTGAAATTGGAAGACGTCGTTTTGTCTACAACATTGCGATTTGGTTTAATGACTTGCCCAGAAATCTTAAGTTGCTTGCAATACCAGGGTTTCGGCATCAACTTTCTACACTACTGTTTTCTCAGCAAAATAGTTATTTAAACTCAAACGTAAAGAGTTCATATACTGTTTAATTTTGTATGTTTTTCTTTTTGCACGCACCAACTATATTTTATTTTCTTGAGCACAGGATGGAGGCGGAATGAGGGGTAAACAACAATTTATTAATTTCTTTAATTATTGTACCCGGGGTTAAGTGGTGGAGCAGTTCGCGGTTTTTTACTGTGCGCTGAACTTCGCCCCAGTATGTTATGTTGTATCTCTGTATATATATATTTATTAGAAATAAAGGCATATTATTATTATTATTATTATTATATGTTTGCCAAATTTATCAATAGGCATTGCTCAAGCGTCGAACTGGATATGAATACTGAAAGCGTGGGCTTCTACTTATAAAATATCAATAATCATAGACGTCGCTAGGAGTGCAATAAAAACACAGACACCTTTATATACATATATTTAATTAAACCAACAATAAGTAATATATACTACATCCCCATCTGCTAGCCGAGCGAGAAAGCGCTGGATGGGGACCTCTACATGCCGCCGCCACCACAGGAATGGGTCACCCTCGTATGTGGTGGGTAGCGTCCTCAGGAGGGTCGACTGCCATAGGCGCTCGCTTCCAAGACTCATAGAATAGTCTATTGTTACGGCAGCCTGGAGTTGACGAGCTGATGGAGGTCTCGGTTCGGAGGTGATGAAGTATTCAAACTCCTTGTAAAATGTAGGAGCATCTTCAAAGAGCGCATCAACAACAATATCAGGCATGATGACTGGTAGCCGTGGTGGAAAAACGTTACGCTTTATATGTGAATCTCAAGGTAAGACCCTTGACCTTCTACGTTCCCATCCTTGACTACGCTCCTATATCAAGTTGCCTGTTTTCTGTAACAGTCATCATAATCCTCCAGCACCTACCATAATCATCAAGCAGCTATGGCAACTAACTTTAAGAATGCAGAACAATTTTACCGTCATTTTCGCCGGTTTTTGGCTAGTTGCCCTCCAGCATCCTCTCAACGGTCTCTCCAGGCAGTGGTCACAATGGAGTACGCCTTGAATCTACAAGGAGAGACCCTAGCGGAGACGACCACCTTACGGACGTGGCCTGCAGTCTTCGACGGATCGTCAGCCGTGTGGTGGCAGACCAACATCTTCAAGCCAGTGGACCGGTACCTAGGCCTACTGGAGGATGGGGAAGTTACATATATAACTTATACTTGGAAATAAATAAATATATTTAGAAATATTTCTGTGGTTTTATTTTAAAGCTTCGAGATTGTGACCTTGAATTGTAGAATATAAAACTTTCACAAACGTGTGCGTAGTTAGTTGCCATCATGAGCTCAGAACCTCGACATCCAGAATTTGGGAGCTACTCCAAACGGCTACGAACATTCGGCGATTGGAGTCGAGGTCAAACTCCAGAATCGCTAGCAGGTGCCGGTTTCTTTTGCATCAGCGACACGATTAATTGTGTACAGTGTTTCTACTGCGGAGTTCAAATTTCTGGTTGGGAGCGCAATGACAAACCCCTATCTGAACACCTCCGTTGGTCACCCAACTGCAAAATTGCCAAGGTCTACCAGTAATTACAAACCATCGAAGACTTGACTTATCAACTTTTCGATGCGTTGCATTTTTCCCCAGGAGTAGATGTGGCTGGCAACAATGGAACGGGTGCGGCCGACAAAACAAAAGGTTGCTGTTGTCATAAGTGATGCAAAGTGCGGCGCCAAACCATTCACTAGTTGCAATCGACTTGTTGAACATGCTACCAATACAATTTTTGGTTGCTCTCGCTGCAGTTCATGATGGGATTCTCTACGTCCTTCAACCGCCGCGGTGCAGTTCAGCTTCTTTCGCCTACAATGATGGAGTGCACAACGTGACGTGGCGTAAAATGGATACCAGTTCCTTGACAACTATTTCCGTTTTTAAAATACAAGTGAACAACTTTACTGAACATAACGTTTCAACGTTCAAGATAAAATACCATTTCCCTTCATATGCGGTAGATACGAATTGGCAAACGATTTTGCTAAAAAATAAACCTGATGTCTTGAAGAAGCTGCTCTCGCCCGCGGATAATTCCTGCTGTATATCTACTATTGTTTTAAGCACTATTTTATTCGCTCTAATGTGTATGTCTGTAACGTATTTCTTAATCTGTTGGTATTATAATCATTTAGTCTAGCCACTACTGTAATTACTCTTTGTATGTGCATCTAAAATATAACTTTTTTTATTAAATTATGTGTATCTTTCACTCTACGAAGGTACTCTGGATGAGTAACCAAATATTCTATCCGACTCGATGGTCTAGAGGTAAAGATACCCTCGGCTGCAGATTGCGGATATACAGGGAGACCTAGGTTCGAATCCTAGTCGAGTCATAATTTAGACATGAAGTATCCTAGGCGTTTACTTCATGCCTAATTTTTTAAATAAATATGTTAAGCGCAGTCTGTTCTAAGCACTACTTAACTCTTTCTATGCCCTTGGCCGTAAACGCGATCTTGACCTTGAATTTTTTTAAAGTAGCCTCAACCTCGAACGCGGGTTTGACCTTGAACGTGGCCTCGCTCCGAACGTGGCCTCGCTTCGAACATGACCTTGGGCTTGCACGTGGCCTCGCCTTGCATGTGACCTTGGGCTTGAACGTGGCCTTGCCTTGAACTCAAGGCCAAGTGGTGGGGGGAGGTTCCAGAACCATCCACTTCTCTCTACTTGCGTACCCTATTCCTACGACCTGAAACATACCTCGATTGCTTGCATTAGCTATACACATTATATTAATAAGCATGAAGAAGGTTTATATTAGTTAACGGTAATACAGACCATACAGGATGTTACATAATTTCAGGATCAGCCCTCCTATAGATTGCAGGGGCTGCTTTATATCATGGCTCGAAACTAACGCCAAATTACAAAGGGGTAGCAAACAAGCTCAATGTGGGATACTAATATACCAGTTCCTGGTGATGCCGTTGTCATGCAACATGCAAATGAATGCAGTATTTATTTTTATTTCTTAAATCTAGTCAGTTTAAAAATTATATTACAAGAACTATCGTATGAATGGTTGGTAGTAGTTCAGATAATAACAGGGTCGCTATGTGTGATTTAACATTACTAAAATAATATTTACTTCAAATTTGTGAAAAAATAGGCCAAAGGTTTGAATTCCTCTCCGTTTTGTATTATTAAGAATTTAAAAAATTATACACAGTGGCCAAATAGCTATCCCTGTGGTAATATTTGATATAAATATCAAATTATTATGATTTTCAATAAAAGTGAATCTTAGAAGTAACTTTGTATTGTATTATTCGATTGCGTATAGAATAAAATGCTTCATTCATTTGACGTAAGTTCAGTGCTTGGGTGATTGTTTTTTGTGCCAAAGAAGGTTGTTTCTATTGTCAAGAATAGAAATATGTTGGAAAAATCGACAAAGGGTTTTTGTAGCAGAGCCAACCAGTAAGCTGCAAGGAGTTCCAAAGCGGACCAGTTCACAAAGCTCAGGTACCTCTGAAAAGGCAGTAAACGTCAATGAACACTTTATGGAGTGTTCAATGTGTGTTTTCAAAAGATTGATTTGGTATATTTTGAAAAACTGTCTAATAATATCTTAGAACTGTTTATAGATTAAGTAAGTCAATTTTCATTTTCTAAATTGAAAGTTGAATCTAGTACTTGATATTTTTAAGTTTTTATATTTCAAATTATTTTTTTGGGTATTATTTAGCGTAATAATATTTTAAATAGGTATTGTAAAATGTTAACATATTTTGGAGCAAGACAATAACATTTATTTTGAAGGTACTTTAATTTGTAAATGTCAGCTCAAACTAAATAAACTTCAAGTTTTTAAACGTCTAAAAGAAATAGTTATAAACGTACAGTCGTGTGCAAATAAATCTGGGACAGTGTTTTTTTCACATGCAGATTCAGTTAAGAATTGAAGAATATCTCCATGGATTTCCTGCTATCAGAAAGAGTTACATTAAACTTTAACAGGTACTGAAACCCGTAACTCTCTCTGATAAGAGGAAATCCATGGAAATATTCTTCAAATTCTTAACTGAATCTGCATGTGAAAAAAACACTGTCCCAGATTTATTTGCACACGACTGTACTTGCATTCAATGCATATTTTACATAAATAATATTATTCAGATTATAATTGCTGTCTAAAAGAAGAAAAGTATGAAAAATAGTTAAATGAAAAACATCCATTTGTCTGGGGTGTAGAGTCTGAAAGCTTTATGCTGGTTAGTCGTAGTTGTAACTAATTTTATCATACAATAAGTTAAATGTCAAAGTGTATAAAGTGTAATAAATGACAAAGTGATACGTTTCTTCTGATTCATAAAGCCTTCACTAATTGAAGAAAGGTAACTCTATAATAAAAGTAAGTCAATTTATGAGATTGAGAAAACATCAATATAAATTCTCATATAAATCAGAAAACAAGGTGCTCTATTATGAATAGAGGGTATATTTGTAATATAACAGCCAGAGTGGCTTCGATAAAGGAGATATTACACCGCAAGCAAGTAAATCGTACCGTGCCAAATTACAATGTTGGCCAAGGAAGCAAATAAGGTACGTTTATTACAGCTTTACGGCAATTTTGTAGGCAAGCAACTTATAGCATGTCGCCACATACGTACAAGTGCAACTTGTTCCAGTAAATGTACGGGTGGTTTTTGGATAACTCAAAGGTGATGCCAAACAAGCTTCAAGTTTATACAGCGAGAATAATTATGCAAATTGGTTTAACCTACTCGACACGAGATCGTGTCTTAATTCTCCCAGAATTACAAGGCGGGATTGTAATCTCTCAGAAACAGAAGCGGGCGCTCTTGCAAAACCAGAACGAAAAAACTTGGTAAAGATTGTTAATTCGGCAGTTAACAAATCCCAAATTTCACGGTGTCAAGACCTAATCACAAAAACTAAACTAAAAGCTCCCAGTTTTGCAATTCAAACAGCAGCGCTGCTTGAATCATCGACTAACTCGTTGGATAAAGCAAACCCAATAATCTCCGATAAGTACGACCTATATAAATCCGCAGAATGCATAAACACCAATTTTTGCCCAAGCAAATTAGGCCAAGGTTAAACACGAATTCTTCTGGGATCGAACAGCATAAGAATTCAAGTAGAAAACAATAGGTCTAGGTGGGCTGGCGCGCAACAATAAAAAAAAACATTGCTGCAGGTGCAGCGGGAACTCGAATAATTGGCCCAGAAACGCAAGACAACGAATTGATATTCTAAGATCGGCACTTCAAAGACTACCAAACCTAGTTTACGGTAGGATAATTACAGCGTTCAGACAGGGCTATCCAAAAAGTATAAAGAAAGCGGGGCGATCTAAAAAGTCTAAAAAGCGATATGCGATATAAGCATAACAATGTATACAGGGTGTTGAAATCCTTTATTCACCATAGAATTTTCAATGGTAATTTCATTATATAAAAATATTTGCTTCCCTAATTAATTTAGGGAAAATATATGCAGAAGTTTTGTTATTTTATATTTTGGAGCACGGAAAAATTAATGAAACAAAATTTCTACTTTTACAAAAATATATTTTGCTTTGAAGTGTTAAATCTGTCAAAATTAAGCTGATATTATTAACAGTACTTTTCTAGCACATTTCATGGGAGGCTATTCATTTCAGTAACTTTAAGGCGCTGGTGATTTTCGTGAAAATGGTAGTTCTAATATCTTTAATTTTTCGGTTTTCCGAAATGTAAAATGACAATTCGTGGCATGAATGGAATCAGAATTTTTTACTCTACAACAAATTTATGTGCAAGAGTGCTCTAAAAAATACTGAAACAAATATTTTTAAATAAAGAAATTGTCATTTGAAACCTAATGGTACATAAAACATCAACAGTATAGCAAGCAAAGCCATTAATGCAAACGAAAATAATACTCCCATCTCTCGACTCGATGTAGTTTATGGCTGCGAGCCTGATATATGACAAGCTGTATATTCTAAAATCAATGTAGGGGCTAGTAAAGTAAAACGAAAATATGTATTAATTTATATGGCATTCACTTCCTAAAGCTACAGTCTCAGCACCGTCTTTCAATTCCTTCAAAAACAAATACAATCTACAGGGGTTTACAACTAATTGACAACTATGTGGAAACTTGTGTAGCATAGTGTGTAATTATAGCCTTTCCCCGTAAATAGATGTGAATAACTTGCGCGTGTTATATATAGAAAGTGATCCGTGTTTTAACTTCCCTCTTCTGAAAAACGAAGGAAGTATTGTAATCACGAAAAAATCACCTTCCGAGATTTCTTCAGATTTTCACGTTTCAGGGTCCCTAGATGACGAAAAACGGGTTTTCTCAATTCCGTCTGTCTGTCTGTTAGCGCGTATAACTCAAAAACTATTTGTAGAAGGAAGATAATATTTGGCATACACATTATATATATATATATATATATATATAAATAAAACGAAGAAAATTTCAAACAAATATATACAGGGTGAGCTCCTTCAAACTTTAAATTTTGTTATTTTTTGCGTTAATTTTGAAATAGAAGGAAGTTATAATTTTTACATAAATCAGGCTTTACACTTGCCGAAAATAGGACTCAACAGATACAGGATAAAGTCACAAAAGAGTCGAATCGTTTCAACAATAAGACCGTTCCCTTAAACAGAGGCGCGTGCCGCACTCATTTCAATTAGGCTCGATGGCGCAGTTCGACCTTTTGATGCAGTTACTATCGCTACGCAGGTGAGGTTACGATCGCTATGCGGGGGTTCAAACCCCAGCGGGATACATTATTTTTTAATTTGCGAATTGACCTAATTCGCGAGAGAACAGTTCGGTGTAAACCCATTTACAATTTTTTTTAGTGTTTTAACGTTTTGTGTTTATAAAAGCTTTTATATAAGCTTTTACTTTGCTATCTTTATTACCTTTGGTACAAGGTATTCTTAGTAATTGGATGTTATAGTTATTTGTAACTCTGGCCTAATCTCTTTGTAATAATATATTATAATTTATATATTAATGCTCCAATTTTCTTTTACTTCTATTAATAGTGTACGTTAAGTACGTATCTAATCTCTAACATATAATTATGGGCATAGAATGTGCGTACACGTTAAAGGTAAACTATTGAATAATACATAAATAAAGGACACTTATAAATTCTCATGTGAAAAGCCCTAACCTAAACTGCATAGACATTCACATTTAATACATACTTCAGTAGTTGGTCAACAAAGTATGCGTGAAATTGCATTGATTTACGAAAAGTGTGCCAGTTGTTAAGCTGCAATAATATCTGTTGGGTGCTGTACACACAAAAAAATCAAAACCAACCAATACTCATGTAAACCTAAAATCTACTTTATTACAACTTTCTTTTTCACATTGCATTTTTAGAACACGGTGTAACACTCTTAAAGGTGGCAGAATATGTAATAAATTCCAGTATGAAGCTCTTGAAGCGATCGAAGTTTGTAACCGGCACTGGATCTCTCACCGATAGTGTTTATTTTGTATTCAAAGCCCAAGCCAACTTGTATTTGTATATGTATTTTTTATAAGATAAATTTAAAAATACTACTTTTGTGTAAGCAAAATTCACAAAACCGGTCTTACTCGGAAAGTGTATAATGAAGTTTGGTTTTTGCGAGTGCAGTACAACACACACACTTTCCGTGGGACGAAGAGATTTTCAGCTTCTACAAATTTAAGAAACAAGGCAAAGTGTAGTACTCAAATTCGCCCAGAACGATATACGTCAATTAAAATCAGAATGAAGCCTGCAGTAAAGCGTTTGCTGTACACAGTTTTAAGGTGCAGAGGGCCAACATTTGTAAAGTGCAGCATACCAGCGTTATCCGGTACACCAGTACAGTGTTATATTCAAAGGTACAATTAAACCATCCTTTGGAAGACGCCAATCGCCGTATCAAAAGATGTCATTGTCACAAAGCGTTACGTCACTTCGACAATCGGAGACGTAGTCAACAATAGGGTGTTTCCCTTATAACTGAACAGAGCAGTGATACAATCGAAGATGTGCCGTTTTTAAGGGTAAGGAAAGTAGTTCCAGGTAGAGGGTTTTCGGGTCAGCACGATAAGATTGCGTTCAACTGCGAGCCTTTTCAATCACAAAAGGGTATGTTTTATGAGCGAATAATATATGTGTAGCTTAGACGTGAATTTAAACAGGGTCGGCTTCAAATAAGTATCGGCTTTAGAAAATTTTGACATTTATTTTATTTGCGTATTAAACAAAATTATGATAACGTCTTTTTTATTAGATTTAATATATGTGGTGCAAGTAGACTTAGCTATTTTGCACGTAGATTTTCCAGTGAATAGATTGATGTAACCAGATTGGCTTTTCTTGTGCATTCTTTAAAGTCATTTTCAGTTCAAGAAAACTGGGGAAACCAGATTTCCGTTTTGGTAAATAGTGATCTTTCACAAGCTATTAACTTGAGAGATTAAAAGGGTTTCATATTAACTGAGCTAAAGGGCTAAAACGGGCAAAGAATTGTTCAAATAGTAAGGCATATGAAACGTCTTGTTCAAATTTAACGTAATCAGGAGTGAACAGAGGTACCATTACACATTGGTGCCCAACTAAAAGGGACGAAAGAAACCCAGCATTGAAAGGTTTACGAACAAGCCCATATTGTAGGAAGTTGCCATTTTATATGACGTCGTGCAAACAGTTTAGTTGCTTCGCATAATATACAATGCTTGTAAGAAATGCAAACAAAAATCTGTTCAACTGAATCTTTAGTTGCGATTATTAAGACCTCGGTCCACCATTAAGCACAGAAACCAGTGTTACTAACTGTAGTCCGCGGCGTATGAGGTATTTAAAATGTACGACAAATTTTATGAATTTTGATGCACTACAGAAAGTCTTAAAAGCACGCTATAGATGGGCATTAAGTAAAAGTTTCAAATATGTATTTTCAAATCGAAAGTTTTGTGAGTTCGAGTAAGATGCGCATAGTTGTTCTTACCCGAACCTGAATCGGGCACCGAACTCGGTAAGGCAGTAATAAGCCCTTCTGATTATTAAATAAAATGCACTTGTGTTCGTAGTTAAAAAAAGACAACCAAAGGCGTAATAAGTAATTCTGTGATAATATCCCTATTAAAAGTAATGGAAAGTTCGTTCACAAAAATCCGAAATAGTAAATCATAGAATGAACCCTTGGTACGTTTGCAGGTTTAATACGGCATGTAGTGTTGTGCATTATTACAGAGATATTACAGAGAATATATATTTGTTAAATACAAAGTAAATATTTTGGATTAACTATAACTTAATATGTCACAAGTTGCATTTAAATCTCTCCTTACAGACGGATAATTAGCAATTGCAATGCTATAAAAAAACTAAGTCATAGATAAGCTGAGCAGGAAAACGATTATTGGAAAGAATACGGATTTATATACCGGTAGGTTTTCATTCAGAATTGCTACATTAGCCTTAAAGCTTCTGAAAATTTCAAGCATAAACTGCTATCGTTGCCATTGCAATCGCTTCTGCAGTTTTCCTTCATTTTTACCTCATTATTCGTTGTTGTAGGACACTCTTGCTGTCAAAGACTTATTTCACTAAACAACTAGTTGAAAATTCTGCTAGGTGAGGCTCTATTTTAAGACTAGAACGCTCGTGGCCAGCCTACGTCTGGCCCTGCCAGCGTAAAGAAACGAAATGCTTGCTGTTGACGGTCTCGCCACTTGTGCTTACGCTCGGCATGTGCGCGCGCCAGTGCTTACGGTCGGACGGCCGGCGGCCGGCGACATCAGCTCTTATAATATAAGATAACAGCTAGAAAATTCGCAGAAACATTTTTTTGTGACGGTTGCTTAGCACCACGGCAAGCTTATAGTTAATTACCAACTATATTATGAAAACAGCTAAGTTTTATAGCGGTTCTACTAGAGTTGACTTGAAATATTGTTTTATTTTGTAATCTATTTACTGATTCATACTCATTTGCAAAATTTTAAATCACAAATTCGTTTCGGTAATTGCTAACTGACACAGCAAAAGAGTGGTCGCCCTGCATTATATACGTACTCTTAATTACCGAGCCGAAGGGAATTCGCTGGGTTTATTGTGGTGGCTGTCGTCCTTACTTTCTGAATAACTTCAGCTAAGGTGAAATTTTGCTGCGTAGTGTTTTAATCCACCCACAGAGTAAACAATTAATTAGAAAAAGGAGTTCAGGCAAACGTTGAAATTGTGTATTTATGGTAATAACCACACATTTTTGCATACACACATTCGTTTGTATATTTCTCGACGTTTGGAACAGATGTTTTAGTTGAATTGAAATGCAATCTTCAGCCTCGATATTCTAACAATTTATTTATTGGGCAATGCAACCGAATTATTATTCTATAAAGAGTGAGTTGTTTTTTTCTAAAGACATGGAGCGTATATTTTAAATACTTATATATTTTTATCAAGTTTCAGCTTCATTCGATGCTCGAGTGTCGTTGTGTCTAGTTGTGCCAGTGTGCGCTCCGATAATTTCGCTCTAACGCTAAAAACTCCCGATACATTATCCTCAGTCAATTCAAACTGCTGCAAGTTTTATAATCTGGTTTCGTGGTTTGTGTTATCACATTCTATTTCCTAGAAGAAGTTATATAAATTCTTATCAACAATGCCCTTCACCAGAGACCAAGTAGAAGATATCAACCAAATAATCACGACTACTACTACGAAGCTTCTGTCGGACGCTACATTTTTAAATTCCATTAAAAAACTTGTTACGGAAACAATCATGGAACAATTTAATGAAGTTTTAAAACCGCATATCGAAGAAACGACAATGTTAAAGGTCAAAGTCGCTAATCTACAATTGGAAAATGCCAAATGTGTGCAAGAACTCGATAATCTGCAGCAATACTCGAGGAGGAATTCAATACGCATTTTTGGGATGCAAGAAGCGGGCAACGAAGATCTGGAAAATAAAGTTTTGGATCTATTTAATAATAAATTAAACGCCAATTTAGATATACATCATGTCGACAGAATGCATCGCATCGGCAAATATAACGCTAGTTCGACCACTCCCAGAGCAGTTATAGTAAAATTTACTTCATTTCGATATCGTCAGAAGGTTTTCCTGCAGAAAAAGCTTCTAAAAGGTACGAGAATCGTCATTAAAGAAGATCTAACAGCTTCCCGAGCTAAACTACTAAAATCCTGTGCTGAGAAGTATACATTCAAGAACGTCTGGTCGAAAGATGGAAACATTTTCGTTAAGAATAATGGTGTAATCAAGCAAGTTAAGTCTTCTTCTGATTTAACAGTATAAAATCAAAATTTATATAAATTTTAACAAGTTGAGTTATTAGTGACATATTGAAGTCAAATTTCAGTTATAAAGGGGCGCACACGCATGTTTACTGTGCACAGTTAGCCTTTGGTTAAGATAAGTAACTGTCTGAATAAGTTGCACTGTTAAATTCAATTTATTTAAGGTGTTATGCTAAGATTTGGAAATTTAAATACGCAATCTATTCTATCAACATTCAATGATTTTAAAACGTATGTTAATGCGAATTTTTTTGATGTTTTAGCTGTAACAGAGTCCTGGCTGTCTCCCAATATTGATAACAATAGCGTTGATATGGAGGGCTATTACCTTGTGAGAAAAGACCGGGATGGACGAGGCGGAGGAGTTGCTTTATATGTTCGCGGCCATTATCGATACCGAATTATACCTATTGAACATTATGATGATATAGAGCAGCTTTGGATAAGTATTTGTATCAACAAAATTAACATAGCTATTGGAGTTATATATAGATCTCCAAGGTTTAACTTTAAGGGGTTCTTTTCTGCTCTGGAGGACACTCTTTCTGGTATCTGGCCAAAGTTTGATAAAATTGTCTGTTTAGGTGACTTCAATTTAAATTTGTTAAATACTAATGGTAACAATATTCGTATCTTTGACAGTATGTTGGAGACGTATGCTTTAAAACAAATTATAAATGATCCCACACGTATCACATCATTTTCTGAGTCTCTAATCGATTTAATTATTGTATCAAATTCGATAATTGTTGAGAGTACGAATGTTGTTCCCATGCATGGAATCTCTGATCACTGGCTTGCTACTTGTGATTTGAACTTTAACGTCAACTTGAATCATAATTCCGTACAAACGAAATTATTTAGAAATTATAAACGTATAGATCTAGATCGCTTTTATGCAGATCTTGTTAAGGTGAATTGGGATAATATTTATGAAATTCCCTCTCTAGAAGAGAAGATGGCATTTTTCAACAACAATTTGGTCACTTTAATTAATGTTCATGCCCCGTTCGTATCTATTAAATCTTCTAAAAGTCCTGCACCCTGGTTAACGGACAATATTAAATTATTAATGAAACTAAGAGATAAAGCATATGCTAAAGCTAAACGTACCAAATTAATGGCTCATTGGGACTACTATAAAACGTTAAGAAATTTTACAACTGGAGCTATTAAAAGAGAACAAAAAGCTTATCTAGAATTTAAGTTGAGGAATGCCACTGTCAAATCAACGTGGTCAGAATTAAAAACTTTTAATACTGGCAAAAAACGGGTGCATGAATTACCTCACCATCTACAAAATCCCAATGCAATAAATGATCACTTTATAAATTCGACGCAGTCTTTGCAATCCTCCAATTTTAATAATTTAAGAAGTTATTATGAGTCGAATTTAAAAGCAAATATTACAGAAAAATTAAGTTTTAGTGCAACTAGCGAAATGGAGGTCTTGAATATAATTTCAAAAATAAGAACAAAATCTGTCGGTGTTGATGGTATAGATATATCTTTAATTGATTTGTGCCTGCCAGTTATTCTGCCACATATTACGCATATTATTAATTTTTGTTTAATAAATAGTGAGTTTCCATCGATTTGGAAGCAAGCGTTAATCACTCCCATTCCTAAGAAATCTGCTCCTACTGATTTCTCGGATTTACGACCTATAAGCATCCTACCGGTTTTGTCTAAAGTTATTGAACGGATTGTTAATCATCAATTGATACGCCATCTTCAAATTTATAAAATCTTACCGGTAATGCAATCTGGATTTAGAACAGGACATAGCTGCACCACCGCACTTCTTAATATCACCGATGATATTTTTAAATTTATCGATGAAGGAAATATGGTTGCGCTAGTCTTATTGGATTATACAAAAGCATTTGACATGATAAATCACGAGCTTATGATAGCTATACTTCACTACATTGGGGTAGATGATGATGTATTGAAATTTTTTCAAAATTATTTTATGGGTAGGTCACAACAAGTTCAAGTTCTTAACAATATTTCGCATAGTTGCCAGATTTCTAGTGGTGTTCCGCAGGGATCAATTTTAGGCCCTACCTTGTATGCTATTTACACTTTTAATTTTCTCAGCACTATTAGTCACTGTAAGTATCACTTTTATGCAGATGATACGCAACTTTATTTAAAATTTTCACCTAATAATGTACACATTGCTAATGCTCTTATTAATAACGATTTAAACAACTTAGTTTCTATTTCAAAAGATCACTGTCTCAAGATAAATCCTATTAAATCTTGCTTTTTAATCTTTGGTAAGAAGCATCTTAGGCCAACAATGCAAAATCAATTAAATCTAACTGTAGATGGCAACAGAATAACCCCTGTGGAATCAGCTAGAAATCTGGGCTTAAATATCGACAATAACCTTCGTTTTAGTGTGCACGTCACGAAACTTATTCAAAAATCTTACTACAATTTAAAAATACTTTATTCCGTCAAACATCTTTTAAATATTAACCTTAAAATTGTGTTATGTAACTCGTTGGTTCTTTCTCATTTTAACTTTTGTAGTGAAGTGTATGGTGACTGCTTGAGTTCTCTTGATAAAAATCGGATTCAACGCGTACAAAATTCCTGTCTACGCTTCATATATGGTGTAAGAAGGAGGGAGCATATTTCTCATAAGCTGGCGGACGCAAATTGGTTGAATATGGCAAACCGACGGATTCTACAAGCTTCTTGTTTGTATTTTAAAATCATAAACAATAAGACTCCATCTTATCTCTTTGAACGCCTAAGTTTCCGAACAGACGTGCACAATTTAAATTTAAGATTTAAAGGCCGGTTAACACCTCCATTGCACAAAAGTTCTCTCTTTGAGAGATCTTTCTCCTATAGTGTTGCACGGGAATTCAATAGTAGGATATGCAGCATGGAAGCAGCTTCTCTGACTACCTTTAAGTTACGGCTTAGGCATCTGTTGCAGCTACAACAATAACCACCACTTACCTATTTGTTTTTTTTTTTTACACAATTATATAAGATTTATGTTCGAATTGGCAGTGCTATTTGTTTTTATTTACCTTTATTTATTTATTTATTTTAAATATTTTTTTCATAAGGTTCACATGGAAGAGCAGAACACACTTGTGTTGTTCTGATTGTGAACCCTTTGGTCCCCACTAACGAGTACCTGGAATAATTACTCTTTTTTTCTTTTTCTTTTTTTTGTAAATATCTCATTTTATTTTATTTTATAAGTATTGAATTTGTATATTGTGTTTACTTGTGTACTTGTTAGTAGCCAATAAATAAATATTATTATTATTTATTATTATAAAGGGGAAATTACTTTTATGACTTTCAATTATTATTGAAGATAGTAGTGGTGATTTCAAACTTAATTAACTGATATGTTTCTCTGTTTTCATTTCACCTCCATTTAGTAATACACAATAATTTTAATATAATAATCAAATTTAAATACGTTTTCAAAAATGTTACATACTTAAACTTAACTTAAACTAAATCCAATTAAAGTTATTGGCTTATAAGTTGTGCCTAAGCATAGTTCACAAGTTAAGCGATACTGTTAATAGTAGTTTAACGTTTAGTTTTATATTAAATGTAATATAAACTCGCAGAAAAGATAGACGCCCAGTTAAAACTTACCACCAATTACAGTTACTTTCTTAATAATTTCAATAAATAAAAGCTATCTGTTCTAGTAGAAAAAACCCTTTTAAACGAATTGAAGTTGGGGTCTTTTCTTATTAGCATAGCAGCATAGCTTTTTACTCAAACTGTTATAACTATACTTTGTCTTCGTTTATGTGAAATGACAAAACTGCAAACTAATGCTGGAGGCATTTGTAAGATAATGGATAAATACATTTTAAAATCTTCTCTTTCAAAATGGGCTGAAGAAACTTAGAGAAAAACGTATTAGACGCAGGTAGGACCAGAAAGAATTTTAAAAATTCTTTTCAAAAGGATTGTAGAACTTGGAGAATAGAATGCGTTCATATTGAAGAAAGTTTTGAGAAAAAATGCATTACTTAGAATGTTATGTATTCTCATTAAAAGCCAATCATCCCAGTTACGTAAAAATATATTGACTTTGAACGGTTCCGAAAAAAGGCAGTCGCAATGTGCTACTGTTGTGAACAGGTGGAAAATAAATTGATGAACAATCTGATTCGCCGGCCAACTCTGCATACTCGATGGCAACATTGCATACTAATACAACCAAATTTTATTATGTTCAAATAGAATACATTACAAAATCTCTGTGTACGAGTATTATCGAGTACTGAGAATATCATGTGTGAAATACATTTGCTTTTATTTTATTTCATGCCAAGTTGCATGCTTTGGAGAAAATAAAACGAGTCGAGCTCTTAAAGGTGTGGAAATTTAGAGCGGTTTTCTGCTCAGATATTCTGTTAGAATTTTAGTATCGCAAGAGGCTTTACGTATTGATAAGTTCGACATACTTTCCCTAAGTTAGTTAAAACCGCGTGCAAATTAAGTGGCTAAATTAATTGTCGCCATAATATAAAATCTAATCTCTGACCACTGTGTGAAATACAGGAACCGAACGTGTTCAGAAAATTAACCCGCAACATTAAAAGGGTTAATTTCAAAAGTTTGTAGTGTAAGCCGCCGATACAGCTGTCTGGTTTCTAAAATTTGAGAGCGGTAGGTTTATCTATAGCATATCGAACATACCTTCGGAACGGAAACAGATTTGAGTAAATTTGCTGTTTTACTCCTAAGCAAACGTCGTTTTCTCGTTACGTAATGTATTTTTAGAACACTTGTTAAAGTGAAAAGATCCATACAGGATACTTCACAAATAATGGTGCAAAGGTGACTCACATTCAAAGATAAAAATGTAAACATTAATCCAAACATGCCTTAATAAAATATTGTTATTTAATTAGATTAGATAACCAAAGCGGGTTCTGGCTCAAAATGTGTCACTGCCAGGTCTTCTGCGCTTGTGTCTGCGTAGGTCTTCTGCGCAGAAGACAATGTCGGTTCGTGACCAGGAAGTGACGCTCCAGTGGTGGTCGAGAATCGGCATTCCGGTACGGGACCATATGCGGCGCAGGTGGAGGTGTGTTTGGGGGTAGTAGCCGGCGGCAGTAGCCTGAAGCCGGGGGCTGGAAGCAGGGGGCTCAAATAGGTGGTTGAACACTAAAAAAGGCTGTATCTCGTAAACGGTTGGGAAAAATGGCACCCCCACAGTACCTGTTAACCCCCATCTGCAAATGAAGCCATCAATAACATATGAAAAATTGGAAGTGCCCTTATGACATTTTTGAAAATTATATTTTGGAGCTGCAAAACGCAAGAACTGATAAGCCGCCGAATGCTGGTGGTTGAACACTAAAAAGAGCTGTATCTCGTAAACGGGTGGGAAAAATTAAAAACGGATAAAAAATGGCACCCCCACCGTACCTGTTAACCCCCATCTGGATATGAAGCCATATATAATATACTAAAAATTAGAAGTTCTGATATTTTTAAAGATTATATTTTGGAGCCTACAAAAGGCAAGAACTGATAAGCCTCCGAACAGTACATAATGTGCAATCTAGCGGTAATACAACGGAATTAATAAATGTAATCAAACATTCGCTATCTATAGCCATACTCTAAAACTATGTAATACAGGGACCTGTAATCTAATTAGAAGTATACATCTAAACAAATGTCCAACTATCGTATAAACAAGTTTTACTTATATCTAATATGGACATACCTACATATATCGGTTTCTTAAAAAATATTTCCAGCTTTGATAATTCTGTAGCTACAAGATTTTCACTAAGTATTGTTCTACTATGGAAATTAAGTTGTGATATGTAATGATTAGCCCCATATCTTCCATGCCATCGCGTTACTAATTTAACTATTTTTTGCATTTGTTCTAAGTTGAGTGTTTAACTCAATGTGCGGTTTTACCCACGGAGATTGATCAATTACTAATATGCGATAGATTTTTGTAACATTTAAGCCTGCGGCTATAGCTTGTTTTAGATTCCGATAATGAATCACATAACGTTTTCTTTTATTCAACATTGTCATTAGCTTTGGTAATTTTGAATTTGGCGGAGTAGCATAATCACAACACATTGGTAAATCTGCGTGAAGATTGTGCAGCATGATATCGTTTGGATACACAATATCGATTTCTAATATGTACCCTCGTGATGATTAATTGTCGATACTGTTAACATCAAAGCAGCTCATTTCTGTAAATGTTAAAAATAAAATTGTTGTAGGGTAGGTACTGCATTATCGCCCATCC
The DNA here is from genome assembly GCA_940337035.1 of Agriotes lineatus. NCBI lineage: Eukaryota > Metazoa > Arthropoda > Insecta > Coleoptera > Elateridae > Agriotes > Agriotes lineatus. Next base: position 93,653 of record CALNHX010001498.1, read on the forward strand.
ATACAAATTATTCACTTCGTAGTACATTATGTATTCGAACATTGACTAATACCGCCGCGAATTCCCCGTTCAATGAACAGCAGCATATCTACATCTGATACAAGTTCGAGTTCTATTTGTGTATATTATAACGGCAAATTTTACACTCGTTTAATTTTTTACAATCAATATCGTGGACGTCTAACCATTGCTGAATATAAAAATAATGCAGACATCTATCACATATATGGAATTTACGTTTACGTTTTGCCAACTGGTTACTTACAAGTCTACTTAAATTTCTAATCCAGCAGTAATGGTAATTTACCGCGGGTTCGGGATCCCTGATTACTGTGCCGCGGTTTAAATCTGACAGTTCATCGAGATCTATATCCATCATATCCCCGAAATCAGTAAAAATAAGCAGGTTGAAGTGGTTCTGTTCCTTGTCGGAAGTTAAACACGCGGAACATACACTAATTCCTCTTTTGTTGCTTCTGTTTAACACATAGACATTGACAGAAATGTTTGGGTTGTCTTTCTCAAACCTGGGAACTTGGATTCTCTTCACTGGCAAGTCCAATCCTTTACAATTTAACACATCCGATTAATGGGGATACGAAGATACTCGATCGTTTCTGCTGTTGGTCGAATGTAAGGCTGACACGATCGCCCACGCAAAACAGACATCGTCATCATTCTTGACATTGAGCATGCTTCTTTTTTATATATTGCGGTAGTTTGGGGTATGATGATGTATGGAACACAGTACAACTGTTTATGTTCCCGTTTAAAGATATAATTTCTGATAACCCCTACCCACTTTCTTGTTCTTCAAATTCACTTATTTGATTCAAAATGGAATCTTCCACATTATCGAAATACCACTGACTTAAGCTTGCACGATTTTCGACATGTTCGTGCATAATTAAATTGTTTTTTGTGCTAAAATATTTAAAGTCTGTTATAACATTGTCTTTGGTTATTTTAACAAACTCACCACAAAATGTTGTGTTCACTTTTTACTCGGTTTGAAGTTTCTTATGCACATTCTTTATGCAGGGAGCAAATAAATGAAATGCATCTTGTAAAAACAATTTCGGTTCTTTATGTTTTAAATTAACTATTACGCCGGTTCTAAGTCTGTATTTATACGCGTTCTTCATCTCTTCCCACACTATTTGAGCACTTCGCGCTTCTTTTCTTACCCCTGAACCTGTTTTGTTGACAAGGTGAGCACATAGAATTTTTTCATACCATTTCATGTGTCCACATATAGTTTCCAGATGACGTTTTTCAATAATATCTAAATTTTCCAGACTAATAGCTTTTTTTAACAACCGGCAATTTAATTTACAATGTTTTCATAGTCTTTCCAGTTTCCTGCGCTGCGCACCAAGCTCCATAATATTTTTATACATATCTTGCACTATTTTTAACATCGCGTCGGAGGTCTGTTCTTGTTCTTCCTCCATCTCGTACGCTCCTAGTCTTTCTAAGTCTGCTATATGATAATTTCAATGCAGAACAATCACACTATCACTAACTGTATATTGCATAAAATATTGTACATCAACTTTTTTTAAATAGTTCAGTTCAAAGCAAGTAAATTTTACCAATAATTATATAATGTATTAGCACTGTTGGTTGTTGTTGCTCCATTAATTATCGTTAGACGAGCTCAACGAATTTAATTTGAGGTATTGCAACTTTTCAAAACACTTCAAAAAGAGCATAGTAACTCAACGTGTAAACCACGCCAAAGGTGAAACCCTACGAAGTATTTCGATACAATGCAGAATTTATTAGAGGCTTTTATATTAAGAGCTATATCAGCAACTTCCTCACCACTAAAATTAATTAATTCTTCTTTGATAACATTAAACGGATTCACGGTTGGTCCAAAAGGTTATGGTTTTCTTGAGAGGTATATTCAACAGGATACTCGGTTGACTAGCACTATCTAGGTTTTACTTTGCGATATTTGCAACAGGATGCTCGGTTAAGATTTCTGTTTATGGTTTCCAACACGATAAACTGTTAGCGGATATTTGTTTAGATGTATACTTCCAATTAGATTACAGGTCTGTGTATTGCATAGTTTCAGAGTATGTCTGCAGATGGCAAATGTTTGATTACATTCATTAATTCCGCTGTATTACTGCTAGATGGCACAAAATGTACTGTTCGAGGCTTATCAGTTCTTACCTTTAGCAGCTCCGAAATATAATTTTCAAAAATGACATAAGGGCACTTCCAATTTTTAATGTTATAGTTGGCTTCATTTCCAGATGGGGGTCAACAGATTCCATTTTTCCCACCCGTTTACGAGATACCTTTTAGTGTTCAACCACCAGCATTCGGCGGCTTATCAGTTCTTGCGTTTTGCAGCTCCAAAATATAATTTTCAAAAATGTCATAAGAGCCCTTCCAATGTTTCATATGTTATAGATGGCTTCATTTGCAGATGGGGATTAACAGATACTGAGGGGTGTAATTTTTTCACTCGTTTTCAATTTTTCCCACCAGTTTACGAGATATAGCCCTTTTTAGTGCAACCACCAGCATTCGGCGGATTATCAGTACTTGGGTTTTGCAGCCCCAAAATATAATTTTGAAAAATGTTATAAGGGCACTTCCAATTTTTAATATGTTATAGATGGTTTCATTTCCAGATGGAGGTTAACAGGTACATTGGGGGTGAAATTTTTTCACCCGCTTTCCATTTTTCCCACCTGTTTACGATGCAGATGCAGATGCCAGGGCTCCGCTCCCGGCTACTACCCCCAAACACACTCCCACCTGCGCCGCATATGGCCCGTACCAGCATGCCGATTCTCGACCACCACTGGAGCATCACTTCCTGTTCCCGAACCGACATTGTCTTCTACGCAGAAAACCTGCCCAGACACATGCGCAGACCTGCGCAGACACATGCCTAAAAGACCTGCGCAGTGACACATTTTGAGCAAGAACCCGCTTTGGTTATCTACTAATTAGATACAAAGCGTTAAAGTTAAAACCATTTTTCATATCTTTTTTTTGAAGGCGAACACAAAACGGAACACGATTACTATGCAAGTTCAACTAGCTACTCTAATAATGACAACCAAAATAACCCAACAAACCCGAAACACACCTGGCAAACGGTTGCTAGGAAAAGGAGAAGACACTCCCAGACAACACTCAATTCTCAAAAATCTAGCCAAGTCTTGACGTCTAACAGATATGATGTACTCTTTGAAATAAGAAGTGAAAATAGTAACTCTGATCCAGGTCCCAGAAATCCACCCACAGAAATTCCCAAACCTTTACCGATATACATTTATGGTGTTAATAATTATGATCAGATGATTGATGAGATCAATATTATACTGCAGCCCTGACCAATAATATAGTCAAAGTTAACCGCCGAACTATAGATACATATAGGAAACTTACGGCACATCTTAGAAACGAAAAAATTGTACATCATACTTACCAGATTAAGGAAGAAATGGCTTACAGAATAGCTATCCGCAATCTTTATCACACTATTCCAACCGAACTCATAACAGAACAACTAGCAGCATTGGGACATAAAGTACGTAATTTCATAAATATACGCCACTAAACTAAACTTCCACTGCCGCCATTCATGGTAGATTTAGAACAAAAAAAATAATAAAAAGATATTTGAAGTAAAGTAACTAACATAAAAGTTAGGATTGAACCACCTAGAACAAAAAATAGTATACCACAATGTATGTGTTGCCAGAGCTATGGCGATACTAAGATTTATTACAATAGACCTTATAATTGGAGTAAATGCGATGCAACACATAGCATTTCTATATATGCAAGAAACCTCAGACACCCCAGCTAAGTGTGTCCTATGCCGAAAAAGATACCCGGCGTACTATAAAAGATGTACTGTATATAAAAACCTCCAGACATCCATAAATACAACATATAGAACACTAACAAATAGGCCACACCGAAACCATCAGAAGTTCCCTACAAATGGATAACTTTAACTTTTCTCCTATTAAAAACAGGGCCAGAAATGCAAATAATGAAGCCAGTACATAAACTTCTCAAAACACATTAACATATCAACAAGCAGCTACAGGACACAACAACATTAACGAACTACTCTCCAACTTTCTTACAGAATTTAAAGCAACGTTTACGCAACGTATAAGTCAAAATGGAATGGTACTCAACATGCTACCCACAGTAATTAATAAAACAGCCTAATAATGGTGACTTACATACGTATCGACACCTGGAATGCCAATGGCATTACCAGACACATCCCGGAAATAATCACCTTTTTACAAATCCAATAAATTGATATCCTACTGATTTCGGAAACCCATGCATCCGAAAGAACAATAATTAAAATACCGAATTATACTACGAGTAATTACTTTGCTAATCACCCAGACGGGACAGTTCACGCCAGATCAGTTGTAATTGTCAAAAACACAACTTCTCACTAAGAGATGGAGCCTTTTCTTACCAACAATTCCAAAGTGCAAAAAAAAATTAAAATAGAAGTTTTCCCTTATCCTCTTTTATTACGTTCATCTACAGCCCACCCCGTCATCTCATCTCAACTGAAGAATATGAAGAATTCTTGCTAACTCTGGGTCCAAAATTTATTGCAGCGAGAGACTGGAACTTCAAACATACTGCTTGGAGCTCAAGGATTACCACCTCGAAAGGAGGTAAACTGTTAGGTGCAGTCCTACGAAACTATTATAACTACATTTCAACTGGTGAACCGACATATTGGTCCAGTGACCCGCATAAACTGCCAAATTTACCCGACCATGCAATTACCAATGGCATAGGTAGCGAATACTTACCATCAAGCTGAATCCAACTTCGATCTCTCGTCTGACCATACACCATTTTAAGCATCAGCACGACGGTCATCAAGAAAAACCCTCCTTTAAAATTATGCAATAAGCACACTGATTGGGATTACTTTAGAAGCTACTTAGAAAATGAAATTAATCTTGGTATTAGAATAAAAGATGCCCAAGACATTGACTAGCATTTGACTACAATTATGCAAGAAGCTAAATGGCAAGCCACCTCCGTCCCAAAAATATCACCTGCAACAAACAACATTCCTCAGAACTTACGAAATCTTATTACTGAGAAACAGATGACACAAAAACAATGGCAGAGAGCTGGAGATAGATGAGACAAAACCTATTACAATAGACTAACGCATCAAGTGCAAAATGCGCTAGCGAAAGCTCGCAATGAAACATTCAGACAATACATTACTAAGCTTTCCCCCGATGACAATGCTATATGGAAACCAACAAAAAAAAAATCAAGCGGCCAATAGTAACTATCCCTCCTATCAAAAAGTCCGATAATACCTGGGCCAGATCTGATACCGATAAAGCCAATACATTTGAGAAACACCTAGCTGACGTCTTTAGAACACCACAAGCACAAGATAATATTGACGACAGAGAAATTGAATCCTTCATTGATGCTGCGTTCCAATTGTCGCTGTCCATCAAACCCTTCACACTGTAATGTTTGCTCTTGAATTAAATTCTTATTACACTTGAAAGGTATTTAAATTTCATTCAGCGCTCTATCAAACGATGAATCTATTTGCCGGGTGGAAAGGCAATAACACATTCCCGTCCACGATGCGCAAAGCTGAGCGAAAGTACCGACAGAGTTGTTTTCCTTTCCATTAAAAACACGGACCGTATGGACTGATAACGCATCAAAAAACGTATATAAGAAAGCTACATCGGTAGTCCGAGATCTGGAGATTACCTGACCCCTTCCTAAGGAAAATGGCAGCGCTTACTGTTAGCCTAAAGTAGCCTTAAATTACCTGTTATTTTTCCGACGAAACGGCGTGCATCTATCCATGCACGATTAATTTCCCTGCGCATGCTTAAGTGCGACTAGTAAAGACATAATTCACGAAATTTAATTGTTGTGTTAACATTAAAGCAGGCAGAGATTTCGCACTACCGTCTTCCAGAAGCTACAACTTGGAAATTGAAGTGAAACAAGTTCACCTGAGGAACCGCCGTCCAACGCATGAAAACGTCTTACCGAAGCTCGCAGCGGACGACAAATTTACCACCGCGTTAATGCAGAAAAGAAACGCTGTCGATCCGCTGGTATTAAAGCTGTGGCCGCCTCCTGAGTTACGTGTCTAACGTTGAGGATAATTACGAATTTCCCTGCAGGATTTAAAATCTAAAGAAATCTCCAGGTAACTTAAAACTCACTAAATAACTTGGCCAATTTACAGCGGCCGTGCCTTATTTACAAAATACAATTGCGAAATCAGCCGGTGCCCGAAAGCTGCAAGGAATATTTTCTCAAGAAGCGGGGGGCGGGCTCCTCCAGCGAGACCATCAATCTACCTGGTTTCTTGGCAGAAAGATACGGCGTACGTCGTAGCAGATATTTCTCTCCGGACCTGCATTACATTCTCGCAACTTGGGTTGTGACCCGAGCCAGGAAAATTTCTATAAGTATCCTGTGCTTTTACTGATCTATCATATATTTGAGCGAAAATAATTCTTCGACTTTGAGCTAACCCGAGATAATAATTTTGGCGCCCTTAGCAAAGGGGTGAAACGTCACAACACTAACAGAAGTTTCCCAACCAATAAAACTAACAAACGTGCAAAAATCCCACGATATGAAGTAATGGTTAGAGAAGTTTTGAAAAACCTGCCCAGGAAAGCCATTGTGTCAGTTACCACAATATATAATAGCATTCTACGACTCTGCTACTTTCCTATATTATGAAAACATGCCCAGATAGTAATGATTGGTAAGCCTGGTAAACCGTCTACCCAACCACAATCCTACAAACCAATAAGTTTTTTACCTCTCCTTTCCAAAATCCTTGAACGACTACTACTCAAGCGCCTTAAGGAAACTGTAGACCTAGACCAACTTATTCCATGGCACCAATTTGAATTTTGTGAAGGCCACACCACCATTCACAAAATCCACCGAATTATCACTCACATAAAGGAGAGCATGAGAACAAGAGTGTTTGCCCAGCGGTCCTCCTGGACACCAAAGAATCGTTTGATAAAGTCTGGCATAGCGCCCTGTCATATAAACTTAAATTGCACCTCCCGAGTCAGCTATATTTACTACTCAAGTCATACCTCACAAATCGAATTTATCAAGTCAAAATAAACAGTGCAGTGTCAGACATCCATCAAATCAAGTCTGGAGTTCCGCAAGGCAGCGTTCTGGAACCACTGCTATATTTACTTTACACATCAGATGCACCAATCACAGACAAAACTGTACTTGCGACATTTTCAGACGACATGGTCACCCTGTCAGCCAATCAGTCTCCTGAACTAGCTGTAGAACGTCTTCAACATCTTGACTTACTACAAAACTGTTTCCATAAGCGGAAAATCACGGTCAATACCGATAAATCAGCACAAGTAACTTTACTACGAGACGTGCTGAATGTGCTTAAACCAGCATTAATAATGTCCCAATTTCAATTAAATTGAAATAGTGCCTGTAGTTTATAAGTAATTTGTGTTCTGCCTTCATAATTCTTGTAATCGTAATTAATCATTGGAAATAAATGTTTAATACAAGAAGCGTCGTATAATCTTTAAATAGCCCGAGCGTAAAAACGTAACAATAGTAATCAGACAGGATGTTTGTTTTGCTTCTTTCTATAACACGGCCAAAAATTATTATGATTTAACTTGGAAGTGGAAAGCAAATTTTGCGAATTTACACGATAAGTTCACATGAAAAATTGGAAATTCAAGGCTAATCAACATCAACAGCGATGATCACAAAAACAAAGGGTAGTGATTGTGAACTGGTAAACAAAAATGACATATCATGTAATGACGTTGGTAACGTAAGATTTTTTTTATTATGTTTACGAAAATGCTGCGACATAATGAACATTTCAGGATTGAAGAATTCGTTGTCCCGAAATGTCTATGTCACCCACGTCATTAATTGATTTATCATTATTGTTTACTAGATAACGATCACTACTCATTAGTTTTGTGGTCATTGCTACTTGATAATTGTACGGTTTAATGACAACCCAAAATGTTGATAGGAATTTTAATGTAGCCGTTTGCTTTTACGCTTAAGAACTAAGAGTACACTATTTTTAAGCTTTTCTTATTTATTTCCTAATCGATTTCAAATTTTTATCAACTATACTAGCCTTTAAAAGGGTTAGTTTCAGAATTTTTAAATAATTTTTAGCAAACCAGCCGGTTACTGTGACAAAAATAAATGCAAACAATCATAGTAGGCCTAGTTTGATGGAAAAGTTATTACATAAAGTTACCCAGAATCACATAGTTCAAATCCATGTTTTAATTTACAAATTTTATTACTAAAGCTTTATATTATGATGTAATATGAAGCAACTCCGCTATGAGCATGACGTATCTTCCTCCTTTTATTATAATGTTTTTTTTTTCTTAACAGAGTGCCATGGCACAGAAAAAGTTTGTGAACTGTCAATTTTGTTTATGAATTGCCACTGCCACTTTCTACAATTTCAAATAACACATTAGATGTCGACTGGAATAATTTAAAGTAAAGTTCGGGCACTTCATTCCATGTAAGAACATTGTCTGAGACAAGGCAAGCCAGGGTCGCCGAAATATCTCCTTCCGAAATCTAGTCTATCTGGCACACGTTAACGGCGTACTGAGTGATGCGGTTAGCATCACGCCCTCGACGGCTGGCTTACTCTCACTACTTCCACAACTGTGGTTTTAGTTAACAATTTTTAGGAGACTGGGTGGGCCCCCCTCCAGTTGCCAGATGTAGGGACTGAACCCCGTACCATGACACCGCAGCCTGAGCTCTCTTTTTCTAAAACCTGTTTTCGATAAAATTAGCCCTAGTATCTTTTCAAATTTTTGCATTTATTTTTGATCGTAAAAGGCTTTTCGTTTTAAATAAAATTATTTAAAAATGATAAAATGGCCTTTTCTTATGCTACCCGTTTAAAGGTTAGCATAATTCACCAACATCCTTTTAAGCTTCAGACGAATTTCAGCAACATCCTTGACAGAAAACATTTCTTCAGCAATCGAGTCGTGAATCCATGGAACAATTTGCCTTCTAGTGTTGTACATGCAAACAATATAAATAACGTTAAGTCTTTGTATAACAATATAACTAACTTTTGTTGATTTTATATTTAAATAATATATTGATTTTATTAATTGGTTGTTGATTTTGTAGTTAACTTTTGTTTTTACTTCCCTCGTCTGAAAGACGAAGGAAGTATTGTAATCGCGAAAAAATCACCTTCCGAGATTTTTCAGACCTTCACGTTTCAAGGTCCCTAGATAACGAAAAAGGGGTTTTCTCAAATAAAATTTTGTTTATTTGTGGGTTAATTTTGAAATAAAAGGAAGTAATAACTTTCACATAGGTCAGGTTTTACATTTTCCGAAAATAAGACCGATAAAAGATAATGTCACGAAAGAGTAAAAAGGTTTCAACCATAACACCGTGCTCTTCGAGACAGGCGCGCGCCGAACTTAACTGGAAGAGACTTGATAGCGCAAATGGAATTTCGCTGTAGTTATATCTGCTGCGGAGATTCTTTTAGGGTCGAGTATTCTGCAGAGCTGCAGATGCAGTGGGTTCAAACCCCAGGGGGATACATTTTTTTTATTTGAAAATGTATTTAATTTATTAGAAACGTGAAGATATTTGTACTCCTAACTTAATTTGATTTTTAAAATTATTTAGTGTCACAATGTTGACGAGGGAAGTTCTGGGTAAAGCCTTTTACCGATTTTTTATCATTATTTTTGTTGATTTTGTAAATAATTTGGTTAATTTAATTAATTAATTGTTGGTTTTGTAGTTAACCAATTAATTTTGTTCTACACTTTATATTTCTGCACGCTCTATGTACTTATATACAGGTTGTCTCAAAATTAACGCCCGTGCTTCTGGGATTTAATTCAGAGGGCTAAAAGAAATCGAAAATGAAGAGTGGAAAATTTTCCGATTGTCATTTGTTATCGAGTTATTGATGAAAATGTAAATAATAGCTTCTATCGCCCAGTCGCTCCAATTTGTTGTGTAACATAATTCAATAAGGTGGCTATGGCGATGTTAAATATTTATTAATCGTTCTGTCGTATTGATAAGTATTTCCTTCGGTTTTGTGTACTTACCTGTTGTGAATCCTGAAGATGTCGTAGCTCTTATTCACGCTGATGTGGCGTCAATAGACGAAAATATGCTACAGAGCGTTCCTACGAATGTTTGCCTTGCAGTAGGGGGCAACCTAACACATTTTGTGACAACAGGTGTGTAAAATAACTTGTTTTCAAATATTATTCGTTTTTAATAAAGTGTAAAGTTTATATCTTAAATTTTTGTTTTTAATTGATACCTAACTCGATAACAAAAGGCAAACGGAAAATTTTTCACTCTTTATTTTCGATTTCTTTTAGCTCCCTGAATCAAATCCCAGAAGCACGGGCGTCAATTTTGAGACACCCTGTATAAGCGCAAAGTTACATCGGCACTGCCGTATACTTACAATAAATAATAATAATACAAACTTTGCGATTTGAAAAATCACTCTAATTAATTCGATTTTGTAATGGGTTTAGTAGATACTTTTATACTATTTTAGCTACTAAGATATCAAAAATAGTGACAATAAAGTTAGACTTATAAACGACGCTCTAGTTAAAGTAGTGGGTCATGTGGAGTGCGACTTGTGTACGAAGTCATTCAATAATTTTAATAGATGTACAGTGAAAATAAGAACTTTCTAGTTACATTACTGTTGAATATTAGTGAATTAAAATTCCTTACTTAAAATTTTACAATATTAGCTTCTAGACACTCCAATTGTTTACGAATGTTTCTTAATAAGCCTTTATATGATGTGCAACAAAGATCTATAGTATGACTGAAGTTTTGGTGACATTTTTTGCTTTCACTGCTGTTTCTAATTTATATAGTTACAGTGAATTAGTTATATAAAAATGGTGAGTGCGTAATCTTATATGTGTCGTCATTTCGTCATTCTATGAAATATGTATAGCTTCCTATAGCTATTTGGCCATGCCGTCATTTTGAGTATTTTCTATGACCAATAATTGTGTTTTTCATCATGTGAAACGACCCGCTGACTAAAAGTGAACAATTATTTATAAAATTGACAGTGTTCATAAGTAGCTAATTTTTTAAATTTCTTTATTTACATTTTGTTTTAGGTCTAAAAAGAATATTGGCAATTATTTTTTTGTCGGTCTTGTTTTAATATTCAAATTTTTGTCACTGCATGTTCCATATTTTGAAAATTTTACTTAATAGTTTTTTAAGACCGCAAGGAAAGTTTTGTCTTTTTTAGACTTGTGTGATATTGTGTTTTTTTTTAATTTAAAACCTTTATAACAGTATTGTACATGTTGCATATGCATATTATGCCTGCCAGGGGTTGCGTTTTTATTCTACAATGTTTTCTAACGATGTTGTTAAGGTTGGATGTTTTTAACGCCTGCTAAGAATATTGGCGGTGGTTTTGGTTCATTACCTTTTTCTGCAATTTCTTCAGTCTCTGTTATGTCGTCTTTAATTACTTTTTCTAAACCGTCATATTTATTGCTTGTTGTAGTTGTATTACCTAACTAATAATCAGTTTTTGCTTCGGAATCTGTTATTACTTTAAACTAACTACCTTTCGTTCTCAGTATGAGACAGTTTAAGTGGTGGTAACCCTTAGTTTAGAATTATTTTTCCTCTGTAGTTAGTACGTTTATAAACTGGTTAAATGCGCTATGTATTCTTAAAACGGTTTACTGATGAAATTTTTATAAATAACTATCAATTTTACCATCCCCCGCAAAAATTTTGAAGATTTATACATTTTATAAAAAATTATTTATTTTCAAACTATCAATATATTGTTTATAAGTATTATAAAACTGCATTATGACAAATATTAATTAGTAATATTAAGTTCTAGTTTCTGGCAAGGTAGTTAATATTGAAAAGAGACTTTGGGGTCCATCCACTGTTAAAATATTTTGGTTCATCAATTATTACAGTATGGTGGATATTCTTGCTTTAATGAAAAATTCTGTGAATAGCAAATATAATCTGTACATTCGTGACTTTTTGGCAACATATTTTTGAAATTGGTAAAATAGTAGTAGAATAAAAAATAAATCTGAAAAAGAAATATTGTAATTGTTTACGTTATTTTACATAGATTGTTTATCACGAATTATGTCCAAAGACCAAGTTCTAATTTTGTATGAAATTAAGAATAGTTACTATTCTTCGAAACTATGTTGTAAAGTTAGATATTCTACAATTTGTGTATACTTGAAGACATATTTAATTTTTCTGTAATACTTAGTTAAAAAATCTGTAAGGAGCTTTACTCAAAATTTCCCTTATAAGCGGATGTTGTGACACTAAACAATTTAAAAAAACAGAGGAAACTAGAAAAAAATATCTAACGTTCCTAATAAATCTGAAATAATAAAATAATGGTAATACGAGTTATAACAATTTTCAAATAAAAAAACATTACCGGCAATGGGATTCGAACTGCAGCACTTGCAAAATACGATTTCAACGCTCGACCACTTATCGCACGCTGCTAAGCGGACGGTTTGGATCTCTGCGATGCAGTTCTATTAAACACAAAGCACATACTCGTTGCCCCTTTTTGTCTCTTATAATATTTATCCTGTATTGGGTGAGTCCTATTTTCGTCAAGTAAAAGCCTGAGCTTTGTGCAAATTACTACTTTTATCTATTTCTCACTTCTCACAAAATTTTAAAAAAATCTTTTTTAATGTGCTCACCCTGCATATATTGGGTCCAAAATATGCCATTTCTCGTCAAGGGTAAAAAATAGGCAAATTTTTTTAGGGTGCTCATCCTTTATATATTTTACCGAATTTTTCTCGGTTTCAAGCCAGGAAGCCATACAATCCGCATGCTAAATATCGTCTTCCTCCAATAAATAATTTTTGAGTTTTACCAACAGACAGACGGAATTGAGAAAACCTTGTTTTTGTTATCTAGGAACCCTGAAACGTGAAGATCTGAAGAAATCTCGGAAGGTGTTTTTTTTTTGCGATTGCAATACTTCCTTTGCCTTTTAGAGGAGGGAAGTAAAAATAAACCTATTTTCGTCAGATACGAATGTCAGCTAGATTATCAAAAATGTTAGCACTCGTCTTCAACAAATTTCATGCATTTTACACGTTTAAATGTTCAATTAGTTAAAAAATAATTGCATGTTAAGAAGATTTAAATTAAATATTTTACAGCTTGTAGTTTAGAATTATAATAATAATGCATATTATATAGATTTAGATAGATATTAAAAAGACCTTAAATCAAAGCACTTGCTGCCTTAGGTGGAAACATAATTAGTAGTAATTACATTAAATGCCAATAATCAACAATATTTAACGGAGTTTTTTGATCTTAATGATGGGTGATTTTTATTTCTTTTACATTCTTCAAATAAAATGCTTTTAGCTTTAAAACTAAAAGTATAAAAAAAAACTGATGGTTGTGTTTGACTGCTTTAAAATTTAAAGGTGTATGCACTGGCGAGAACCGCTTTATAATATACATACTTTACAGCAACGACTTTCAAATAAGCTGAAAGCTCGAAATCTACAAAATAAATTGCACTCTTTATATTGCTAGCTTTGACAAACATAAAATTTTTTGACGAAAAGAAGGACCACGTGCATAACTAAGTGTTGATGTAGTTTTTGTTTGATTGATTTATAATTCACATTACCTACATTAAAATGTTTAGGTAGATTTAGTTTAAATCCATTAATTCATTTTAAAATTGCTCTTTATAAAAGTAATTTAAAACAAATATTCCATAACCATTTTTTCACAAATGTGCTCAATTATAAAGGTTGTTACTTGCTCTTCTATCACACAAAATAATATAAACTGACAACGTATTTCATATATTGCTTGTTCTATAAAATGAGTAAATATTTGTTCTTAATAGTAATTATGTTGTCTAAAAACAAATTATATATAACCATGAAATCCTTAATTACCATATAATGGCGTTGGCCAAAAAACAAATTACTATTTTATAATGGTGGATATTACTTTAAATAAAATTTATTATATACATACTTCTTTAGAAGTTTGCTCTATTACACGTTTAATAACAACTGTGTGAAGCTGTGGAAAACACATTTTTAGATTTTTAGTGTAATATATCATTTAATATGTATTTCCTAAAAGTTTACTTTCTGTTTCATTGAATGCTCAAACAGTAGTTAAATCATTGCACAAATACAGGATTTTTATACGTCTCTTTTATCTAAATTTTTCTAGGAAATATTTTTATTATGAGCGCTTTTTAATATTCCTGTAACTGAACTGTAGTAATTATGGTATATAATAAACCTTAACAACGGCGATTGGTCTTCAAAAACGAATTATTTCAGTTCCTTGTAAGTATGTATTTAATGTATTATGTATGTATGTATTATCGATTACCTCATTTTACCTTGCAGTGTAAAGGCTGGTGTTTTATGTGCTTGCATCTGGCGGTACAATGCTTAACGCCAAGGCTGCAGAAAAATTCTGGCCCCAGCGGAATTCGAACCGAGGGCTTGATTAATGCAAACCAAGCACTACCCAACTGCGCTACGCGGCGTCTGTAGTTAATAGTAAATTAAATTAAATATACGTATTACTTTCAGCAAATTTGTGTTTTAAGAGTAATTAATGCCTGTGTTAAAACAACTCTTATATTTTTTCAATCGGTAATTAATCTACTAGTGTGGGCATTCAATAGTTGCAGAGAAACGTGTGTTAGACATGTAGCTGCGCAAGCAACTATTTAGTTCTGAAATCTTGTAAACCTTTAAAGAAATCGTGATGGTGAATAACTTGTAAACTATAACATGCGTGGATTTTAAAGCTACCTAACTATTAATAAGAATTTTAAGATTAGTAGTAACTAAAGGTAATGCTCTGGCATTGTGAAAGAAAGTTATACTGCCGTCATCTTAAATGCTTTCCTTCAGTTACCTCTGAAACATCTAAAGCCTACTAATACAACTTTTTAGCGCCGCAGTAAATTAATTCAATTACAAAATCTAATATTTCAATTGATGTTCTGAACATTTCAAGGTCATTAATTTTTACTTCCTTTGTATAAAAGACAAACTAAGTAGCGCAATCACGAAAAAAATTACATTTCCAGAATTCTTTGAACTTTTACGAAATATATTTTTTACAATTTTAAGATGTTAAGATAAAAACGGTTTTCATTAATTTACATTATAATAAAAGGAGAAAAATCCGTAATGCTCATAGCGGAGTTGCTTCATATTACATCATAATATAAATCTTTAGTAATAAAATTTGTCGATTAAAACATGGACATTAACTATGTGATTCTGGGTAACTTTATTTAATAACTTTTCGATCAAACTAGTCTTACTATAATTTTTTGCAATTATTTTTGACACAGTAAACGGCTGGTTTGCTAAAAATTATTGAAAAATTTTGAAACTAACCCTTTTAACGGGTAGTATAGTTGATGAAAATTTTAAATCGTTTAGGAAATAAATAAGGAAAGCGTAAAAATAGTGTACTCTTAGTTGATAAGCGTAAAAGCAACCGTTTACCTTAAAATTCCTATCAACATTTTGGGTTGTCATTAAAACGTCCAGATCGGGTGGCGAAAAAGCTGAAGCATTTGCTCACCATCTAGCAGAAGTCTTTACGCCACACACGAATAACGCTAATCGTGAAGTTGAAGAGTACCTAGCAGCTCCGCTACAACTATCTCCGCCGATTCAAGCCTTTTCGACTGCTAAAATACGCACTGAAATTAAATTCCTAAATAACAACAAGGCACCGGGCTACGACCTTATAACGGGCAAGTTACTGAAAGAGATGCCCAGAAAAGGTATCACATTTTTAACTATGTTATTCAACGCAATACTTCGCCTAACGTACTGGTCTTCTCAACTCAAATTTGCCCAAATAGTAATGATATTAAAACCAGGTAAGGCACCTAATGAAGTTTCGTCGTACAGGCCAATTAGTCTACTGTCAATAATATCTAAACTGCTTGAAAAACTGATTCTCAGAAGGATAATCGCAGAATCATTCTTGGAAAATGTAATACCACAGCATCAATTCGGCTTCAAACGTGACCATTCCACAATACAACAATGTCATAGAGTCGTAAATGTGATAAATAGAGCTTTGGAAGACAAAAGCTATTGTTGTGCAGTTCTTCTAGACGTCAAGCAGGCGTTTGACAGAGTCTGGTATCAGGGTCTATTGTTCAAAATCAAAGAATTCTTTCCCCACCAATACTACCTTCTCTTCAAATCCTACCTCTCCAATCGCTATTTCCAAGTAAAGCTCGGCGATAAAGTTTCGGAAATAAAACAGATTAGTGCTGGAGTACCTCAGGGTAGTGTTCTTGGGCCTCTCCTCTATCTGGTCTACACTGCCGATCTGCCTACCTCAGCTAAAACAGTAACAGGCACCTTTGCGGATGACACAGCTATCATCTCCTGTGATGAAAATCCATTAACCGCAAGTCGGAATGTTCAAGAACACCTAGACACAATAACCACCTGGCTGGAGAAGTGGCGCATAAAGGTTAACGAAACTAAGTCCACCCAAGTCCCATTCACCACACGTAGACAAAACTGTCCACCAGTACTACTAAATAACATCGTAATATACCACAGGCCAATGAAGCTAAATATCTGGGTACGCATATGGATAGAAGGCTCACTTGGAGAACTCACATCACAAAAAATCGGAAAGAAATGGACCTACGGCTTAAAAGACTCTACTGGCTTATTGGCAGAAAGTCTAGTCTTTCAATCGAAAACAAAATATTAATATACAAGACGATTATCAAACCCATCTGGACATATGGGATCGAATTGTGGAGATGCTCCAGTTCGTCTAACGTTGACATCCTGCAGCGATTCCAGTCCAAAGCTTTACGTATTTTAACCAATGCTCCATGGTACGTATCTAATCGTACCCTGCACGAAGATCTCCAGATGCCGTATGTCAACGATGTAATAACCCAATACGCCAGCACCCATATCAGGAGGCTACAAGTTCACCCAAATCCAAGTATTGAGCCCCTCCTAGATAATACTTATCGAAGACGTCTGAAAAAAAATGGCCAGCAGATTTAGTCATCTAATTTAGACCTAAAATTAAAACACTACCTATGTCATATGTATATATATATATTATTTAAGGCAACACCGCTGGGTGTCATCCTTTGCATGTCGTACTTTGTCATAGTCCGCACATTAGCTCATAGAATTCCATATGTTTACATATATTTGTAATTCTGATTGCTAATAAACTAGAGAAAAAAAATTAAAACGTACAATTCGCAAGTAGCAATGACCAAAAAAACCAATGAGTAGTGATCGTTATCTAGTAAACAATAATGATAAATGAATTAATGACGTTGGTGACATAGACATTTTTTTATCCTTACAAAAATGTCGGGACAACGAAATATTCAATCCTGAAATGTTCATTATTTCGCAGCGTTTTCGTAAACATAATAAAAAAAAATCTTATGTCACTAACGTCATTACATGATATGTCATTTTTGTTTACCAGTTCACAATCATTACCCATTGTTTTTGTGATCATCGCTACTGTTGGTGGGTCGCCTCGAATTTCCAATTTTTCATTTGAACTGATCGTGTAAATTCTCAAAATTTGTTTTCCACTACCAAGTTAAATCATAATTAAATTGTTAGCTGTGTTATAAAAAGAAGCAATACAAACACCCTGTCTGATTACTATATTTTTTCATATTATTTTTAATCAACAGTGTATTTAGCAATGTAATCGGGCCTTAAAAATTGTCATGTCGTTTTTGAGTTTATAGAACCTAAACTGTTCCGTCATCGCGTATATTTTATCATTGCCTATTGCTTCTTGAGTTGATAATTTGACGGCCACCTTATGGAGGACATTATATTTATCTATATTTGAAGAATAATCATGTGGTCTAGTTTTTGCTATTTTTGTGACAGAAGAAAAATTGTTGATTTTGGTGTTTGTGCGAGTTGTCACAAGACTTAAAAAAAAGGGTATTGGATTGATTTAGAACTTTTACAAGAGAGATCTGCTAGGCCTAGCTGCCGATTCGATATCGAGAATGCAAGGTAAGAATGGCTTGTTAATTAGTAACTATATAGAACAATAGGTTCTTCGAACTTGTATTTTGATCATAATTAGAACATTTCATTAACAAAAGATTAAACTTTCTAACCAGCAATGAGAAGACGAGCACATGAGGCAAATAATGTCAGTGATTAGAATACAGTAACAAACCGAAGTAGGCATATTAAGTAATTACATCAGAATTATATAGAACTAATATTTGTATTTTACTTACGACCCGCCCAAAATATGTACACGGGCAGGTTCCAAAAATTAAATATCTTACTGTATTGCTTATATATACAATTTGCCCATCTAAAGAAATTCACATATTTATATAGTTTGACGCCAGAAGAAGACTAGCGAGCGATACGCTTGGCGTCCTCTCTGGGCGTCGGCTGGAAGCGTGGAGCGGTGTACATCCGTGCTGCCGAAGCCTGCGCGCGCTGGGTGTTAAAAGAGTAATAATATATGTTGCAAATAGGTTAGGTTTTTACTCTTGATGAAGATATGCATATCTTGAACACAACAGATACAGAGTGAACACCTTAAAAAATTAAATTCTTTTTTCCTTTGATATTAGCAAAATTATTAGTTCTGAGTAAATCCCTGTACATATTTTTTAAAACTGATCTTCAAATTATATTAAAAGTTTGTAGGACAGCATCGCCTAACGCATTAATATTATTTTATGTTTTTACATTTGCATTTTTTTAAATTTTAACTTCTATAGCAGAAATAGCATTATAGTCTACTAATCACCACTATAATAGGTAAAGGTATTTTTTTAAATACTAGAGATAAGGGGGTTACATCTAGTACAATTATAACTTTCTTGAGGTAATATTGTTATTAAACCTTGTTAAAACTTGAAATTAATAGAAATAACAACTAAAATCAGGAGAAAGAATTTTAAAAAGTGATTTTATTTAATTAGCGCTCGTGATTAGAAACTGATAATATATTCTCTTTTTAAACAATGTTATTAAAGAAGTTGTGAATTTATTTATTTATAATTTAAACGTTCTTTTTGAAATTCCGATTAAAAGCTCGGATTGGAATCTGTTCAACAAGTTCAGAAATCGAGCACACGACCATATCCTTATATGAAGCTATCCGGTTACCGCTCGCAAATACAAAATACATCTTAACGCATCAAGCTATACAAACGCGCACATTTCATTGGCTGGTTTTCCTGAGTCAACAGAGTACCTTCTCTAAAGCGAATGCCGTGGCAGTACTTCTCCACCTTTCCTGGCCTCTCTTCCATTTTCCTCCCCTCCTTTCTTTCACCCATCCTATAATTCTCGTTCTTGTCTGAAGAAGGTTACTATAGCAGCCCGCCCCAGTTGGGGGAATTGAAATGGCCCTGAACCATTTTTTATCTTGGCTGGGCAAAAATCATGGTACCTGTAATTTGTAAATAATATAGTATAGGTACACCTACGCTGTAATTTTTGGAACCTGACCGTGTAAATATTTTGGACGGGTTAAAAGTAAAATACAAATATTAATTTTATATAGTTCTGATTTATTTAATACTTAATATGCGTACTTCGATCTGCACGTGTATTCTAATCACTGACATTATTTGCCTCATGTTTTCATCTTCCCATTGCTGGTTAGAAAGTTTATTCTTTATTTAAGTTCTTTATAAACTCAAAAACCAATTTAGAATATATTAGGCCCGATTACATGACTAAATGCACTGCTGATTAAAAATGATATAAAATAATATAATGTAACGATCCTGCGGCCGGTCATTACCCCGGACATATGACCCAGTGCCCCGATTGTTCCAAAATATCGGAGAAGCGGCCTGGGGGCCAGGTGTGGCGGATGAAGTCGGCAGCCGTGGTGACTAATACGCGTGCAGCCTTCCGGATCGATCCAGAGCCAGGTGCTTAGAATGACTCATTCGTGATATATAAATACGTGTCAGCAGGAATAGACAGTCAATTCTCATTCAGCTCGAAATGCGTAAGCTGCTACATAAATAGACGCGTATAAAATAAATAGCCACATAAATAATTGATGTTTAATCCAGTGTAAATAAATAGAGTATATAAGCATATAAATCATAAACTGTTAAGCCGTATATAAATAATTATTAATTAGTGTATCGTTGTTAGAAATAGTGCCTGTAGTTTATAAGTAATTTGTGTTCTGCCTTCATAATTCTTGTAATCGTAATTAATCATTGTAAATAAATGTTTAATACACGAAGCGTCGTATAATTTTTAAATAGCCCGAGCGTAAAAACGTAACAATAGTAATCAGACAGGATGTTTGTTTTGCTTCTTTCTATAACACGGCCAAAAATTATTATGATTTAACTTGGAAGTGGAAAGCAAATTTTGCGAATTTACACGATAAGTTCACATGAAAAATTGGAAATTCAAGGCGAATCAACATCAACAGCGATGATCACAAAAACAAAGGGTAGTGATTGTGAACTGGTAAATAAAAATGACATATCATGTAATGACGTTGGTAAAGTAAGATTTTTTTATGTTTCACCGTTGGTTTAACGTGTTTGTGCACACTGGTTGGCAATATTTTACAAAAATGTATTCGTATTAGGCTTAATCTGCATATACAGTTGATGTTTCATCAATACTTATGGAACACCTCTATAAACGTTATATCTGTTTTTAATTAAAAGTATTGCTTTTAATATTAACTGCTCGTATACAGGTAGTTACGCAATTGTGAAATAATACTTTAAGGAAGTAAAATAATATACATCTAGAATTAGAAAGAAACGTGGGAATATCAGTTCAAATTAATACCTTGCATTTTAATTGCGGGACCAGTGGCCGCTTTTACTAAAAATTTAAGTTTGGTTGTTATCGCAAATGAGTTTTCCATGTTCTATAGAACGGAATTTA
Source organism: Agriotes lineatus (assembly GCA_940337035.1). Taxonomy (NCBI): domain Eukaryota; kingdom Metazoa; phylum Arthropoda; class Insecta; order Coleoptera; family Elateridae; genus Agriotes; species Agriotes lineatus. The sequence goes on from CALNHX010001498.1 coordinate 114,745, forward strand.
CTGGAGTTCAAACAATAAAAAATATAAAATCCATTGCGTTGCACATGCTATCAGCTAAAGTAATTTTCATGCTTAGCAGTGGTAGTATTTGAATTGCAGTAATATTTTAGGAATATTAAAATTTAATATAATAGAAAATAACATGCCCTACAGAGTAGGAAATCAATGAATTTGCGATTTATGTTTTTAATATCCAGCATAATCATTGTCAGATTACTACCTTCAATTACAGCGAAAGGAATACGGAACTTACAAAATTCCTACTTGAAGAATATGCAGTTATAAAAATATTTCTAAAATCTTAAGTGTTATATAAATTACTTGCCATTGCATTTCTTATTATCTAGACTAACACAATACTTTAAGTAATTTACGTATTTACGTACTATTTGGCAATGAAGTTGGCTAAACTGCATTATAAACCCTATCGTAGTTTTAAAATAGTTTTATTAATTTAGGATTTCAAAAATTTGTTAAAATCAACTCTATTTAATTTAAAGTACATTCTGATATTTCAGCTGTGGAATTTTCGTATTTTAATGTAATTGTTTTTTCTAGAATACTTAATTAACTTAAACATCGTCATTTATATGTAATACTTGAGGAAAAAAAAGATGGGGTGGAAGCAAAAATTATAAGATGTATACTTTCTGAATCTTAGATTTTCCCTAAAAAGCGTTAAAAACTTTTCTCCAACCACCTTATCTTGCAATAAAGACTTGTAACGTTATTCTTACCGGAGATCTACGTTTCCCCTCATCGCTCCCGCTTAGTTCAGGATAAATAAATTTAATATAGAAGATCTTCATTTATAAACCTGAGAATAGACTCATGCTTTTAAATAACATCGTCGTGACCTAATTTTGCAGTTTTCGATAATTTGCTTCACGCTGTATGAGCCAATTAGTACTCTACGACTTCAAAATGTTTGTGTTGTCGAAGTTGAAGCAAGGGGTACAATTAGAAGATAACGCTTGAATAACTTTTGAATAACTGCAAATCACTCTTTTATATATGTACAATGTTGTGAACGTAGCGTGGCTTCTATCTTTCAGGTGCGCAGTAAACCGTTAACGTAACAAAGTTAAGACTTGTCTTCTACAAACCAGTTTTGAGATTAAATTAATTGTACCACTGGCAAGCCAAACTACATACTAATAATAATAATATGTCTCATCCGCACACTAATTCGCTGTTTCTATTTTGTGCGCATTTCCTAGACAATATTACCGAGATCCTGCAGTTGTTAGATAATGACCGGGTGAGTGTTGCTCAGATGTAAATTAGAACTTTATAAATATAAAGCTAAAATGGTAAAGTACGGACACGTAGTAGAGAATATTTGGAGTTAAACACTAGAAAACTAATGATCCACTTCCTATGTTTTGTGTTGACCAGGTGACAGGTTGCAGGTCTACGAACACTGTGCAATGCCATCAGGGGGCAAATGACTAGAATGGAAAAGGAAACAAATATAAGAGAAGAACAAAAAGAGTAAAGGAAGAATTCAAAAGGAAAAAAGGAACTACGGAAGCAAATAAGCTAGTGGAAAAGAAAACACTGTGAGAACCTGTGTAAAGACCTGGAAAATGATGTATGTGGTGATGGCCTTAAAATTTTCGTAAAAGACCTAAAAAATATTGTCTTATGAAATAACTACATGCAAAAGTGGCGTCCTGGTTGAAGAAGCTGAAACGAAGCCGCTAAGAGACTTTCATGCTGCAGTATTATACTATAAAATTTATTTAGTTAAGAAGCCCATATATCTGTGTCGTAAAATCACCTACCGCACTGACATACATAATCTTAACTTACGTTTCAGAGGTGTATTAACTACGCTTTTACACTCTACAGCCATCTTTCAGCGAAGTTTTTTATACAACATTTGCATGTTCTTTAATAGGTTGCCGGTGCAATTTCTTAGATTATCGTTGCCTAAATTCAAATTCTTATATAAAAGAAGGCTGTTGGAACAAGGTACTTAAAATTTTATTTATATTTTCTATAATACTTGTAGTGTCTGCAAGCTGATGTTATTAAGTTTATTTGGTATTCCATTTTACTGCATGCGTTGTAAATATACTACGATTATATTTTTTTGCCATGTTTTACTCATACTTAACGTATTTTCGTGTATATTTTATTTTATTATATTGTTGGTTAGAACTACGCAATTTCTTTAATTTTATTTTGTCTATTGTAATTGTATTGTCTGGGAGCTGATAGTATGTAAGTTTATTTCGAGCGCAATCTTATTGCTTTGCATTATGTATTACACATACACTGTAACTATGCTTTGTCTAATTAACATTAACGGTTTTGTAATTAATTAATTTTATTCTATCATACTACTCTTTGCAAGTACTTGTTTCAATTTCATACGGGGAAGTGGTAGAACAGTCTCTTCTAAAGATACTGAATTCTCCCCTTTTTGTTCCGCATATATTTATTCGTAATTTATGTTACTAAGTTTGTATTAATTTTATACAGTGGAACAAATAAAATTATTATTATTATTATTATTAAATAAAAGAAATGAACAGAACCCGTCGAAGCAGAACCATTTACCATGACAGAATTAACACCAGCAACACGTGGAAGGAAGACTGAGAAAGCGGAAACGGTAAAGCAAACCTTCAAAACAAATCTGGAATGGCTACGAGGAACCAATAGCGCTTATCCAAAAAAAAAGCAAAAAGTAGAAAGTGTGAAGTCATACATATCAATATGCTTATTAAATACGCACAGAGAAAGAAATGGAAGAGAAGACTAGGCTGGCGCAGCACCAGTATGATTCAGGAAAGGACGGTCCACAATAAAAGCACTGAAAACAGTACGGAACAAACAAAATGATAAAAGAAAGAAGTGGAATGTTCTGGTAGCATTGGAAGTCCGAAATGCTTTAATAGGGCGGACGGACAACTAATAGTTCTGCATAGTACAGAAACTGCAGGAGAGGTTAATATTAAGATATTTAATAAATGTCATTAAAAACTACATGGATGAAAGATACTAGAGGTAACCAACAAAACTAAGATTAAATTAGGAGCCGGGGTGCACCAGGGATAGTTTATTGCGTTTGATAATGATAAAGACAATCGAATGGAAAACGTGAATAAACACTTCAACATAAGAAGCAGATGGATGGCAAATCATTAACTTAGCTTAGCTCCGGAAAAGACAGAAGCTACTGTCCTGTGAGGAAGAAGGAGGACTGACATAAGCTATAAAGTAAAAAACATCGAAATCGGCCCACCACATAGCATTAAATGTCTTGAGCTAACACTTGATACAAGGAAACGCTATGGCGAGCATATTAAGGTTGTCACCAAAAAAAGCAGAGAGAAGAGCGGGCCCAGCAGCTTCGAGAGGATGGTGCTCAGCGGACTTATCCATTCCATACTATAATACGCCGTGCCGCGCCGGTGTGATACAGGGCGATGGAGATGTAGAAGTATCAAACTATAATGAAAAGCCCCAGAGAAAAATGACTATAGCGGTGGCAGGATCGTCTAGGACAGTATATACCATAGCGCTGTAAGTGATAACTGGAATAGAGTCCATCGAACTAACGGTGGAGCTAAGAAAATTTATATATGAAGCATTATAGCCAGAAACCGAACAATAGACAGATGGCAGGAGAATTGAAACAGAAAGGAAAAGGGGAATAGATAAAAAGACTGATACGGGACGTACGGGAATAATTGGTGAATTGTAAGTATTGAAACACAGAGTATTTCCTGAGGCTCTGACCGCACACGACTTTTCACGATCATCTACAGCAAGGATAGGAAAGGATGATGTACTGTAATAATGTGGATACAGCTAAGTATACAGTATTCATATGTGAGCGGTAGAGCAGGACAAAAAAAGGCGCATATAACGAGCTGGGACACGAATTAGCAGCGGAAAACATGATAAAAACCATGATCAACAGCAGGCAAAGCTGGAAGATCATACACAATATGATTAAAAATTGTGAGGAATAAAGAAGCAAAGAAAAGGTAGCCACAGGGAAGATTGTATCAAAGGAGAGAGTAGCCTACCGCCACGATATAAATATTGAAAAATATATTCCATGGCGAGATATGAATGGCAAAAGAGGTGAGGTTTTAGTCGGTAGGCGCTTGGAGAACTCCAGGCGAGTCCGGCACGCCCAAAGAGGGTGTCTATGAAGATTTCACGTTCTCGAAGAAAAGTGTAACAATAACAAGATTTTATACAATATACAATATCTATTACACTAAAAAGGTAACTTGTACCACCTAGATACATGACGATATCTGCACACTAAAACATATATTTATTTCAGACCACGGCGTGTGAAGTACACAGAGGACAACGCTACGGTGGATGCTCAAGAAACAAAAATCTGCTGAGATAAAGTGTATTTTTTTCGAAGACAACCACTCAGCAAATTATAAAAGCTGCTCAGTTTTAAAGTGCTATGCAAGAACAAGTACCCAGCCCTGTGCCCCAAGAAACAAGAAGGAAATCCTACATTCAAATCTTTAGAATAAACAGAAAACATGCTTAAGGTCTTGGTTCAGTCGCCGTTCATGATGGAGCTTCCAGTCGCCGGTACCGCCATGTGTGAGTTACGCTCTGTGATTCTGGCGACAAAACGTGGGTCCATTACATGACACTAGAGACAAATGAACAGTCCCGTTAGTGGCGGTATCAGGATGGCCGAAGCCGCGAAAATTTAAACAAGCATTGTCTGCCGACAAAGTGATGGCGACTGTGTTTTGGGGTAGAAAGGGGATATTTTTGTGCGAGTTCATGCCTACCGGGACAATAATAAACGCTGATCGCTACTGTTAAACCTTAAAGAACCTTCAAATTGCAGGACTGACGCGGATTTGAAGGAAGACGTCGTACGCTACCTGCGCGCCGCTGCGGGAGAGTCCTATGACACGGGTATACGAAAAATGCTACACCGCATGCCGCATGCAAAAATGCATCGATCGCAACAGGGATGATGTAGAAAAATAGTAGTCCAGGCTTTCCAAGAATGTATTAATCAATGGTAATAAACGTGTTTTTCTTTGAAAAAAAATTGGAGACCTTATTTTACGGACAAGCCTCGTAGTTGATTTAGCATAAGTCAGACCTTAGGAATAGATTTGTCTACTTTTTAATATCAAGAAGAAACTCTATTTTTGTTTATTTTACACAATTCTGGTAACAGGTAAGCATATTCACACATACTTACCCTTTGACAACCATACAGCAAAACAAGAACCAACATTATCTTAAACATCGAACATTGCAATAATAGGGAAAACAGATTTTGAAATGTATAATTGCAAATTAATATGTTCGTATTTTAATTAGATTAACTAAATTTTTCTTCTGAACTCATTCGCTGTGCATTGGAACAAATCAGGACATAGCGTTTTAATATTGTAATTATTGAAATGAGAAATTCTATGAACTAAAGAATTAAATGAAGATTTAGTGTGCAAAACGCTACCGTAAAGACATCGTTGTTTTCCGTCGTCTGAAGTGGAATCTTAAACCGGACCTCTGATAAAACATAAGGACGGTCAATTTCGTTATAAAAGAATTTAAAGAGCGTACACATATCTATCAACTTTTTTTTGAGGCAAGTGTTTGAAATGTGTTAAAAAAAATACAATTTTATGCTTCATGTATCTTAGAAATCTGTTCTGAATTGTTTCAATTCGAGCTATATAAATATTGTACTGAGGATTCAACACGGGCAAAGCAAATTCGAATATACTGCGGACCATTGAGCAGTACAACAGTCTCAATAAGACAGTGTGCTTAAAGGATTTACAAGTTTTAATTTATTAAAAGTCCCAGCATTTAAAAGCTTTACGCGTCATCATATCAATGTGAACGTCGAAGAAAAGTTTGTTATCTAACGTTACGTCTAGGTCTTTAATGGTGGAAACTTCGTTTATATAATCGTTGCCGATATGATAAGCGTAATTAATTTGGTTGCGATTTTTAGTAAATTTTATATGAGAAAATTTATCAATAATTAAGGTCAAACGATTCCTATTGCAATTCCTATTCCTAGCAATAAGCTACAAAATTATCAGTCTCTGCTTGTAGATTGTGACCATCTTTAACGCTACCTAGTTTTGAATGCATTTTTAGATCGTCGGCATATAGTATAAAATTGAAATGTTTGAAACAACTCCAAATAGCATTTATATATAGAATAAAGAATTGAGACCCCAAATGCGATCCTTGTGGGACTCCTGATGTTATATAGACCGCTGTCAATATTAAACCATTTGCAGATACTCACTGGGTTCTATTTTATTTAGATACAACGTTATCTATCTTAGTAAATCACCGTGTATGACGTCATATAATTTTCTGATCAACAGGGATTGGTCAATCTTATCAAATGCATTACTGCAATCGGTATACACGTAATGTACCTCAGAGCGTTGGTCCATAGTGTTGTAAATAAAGTTAGTATATGTAAATAAATATGACACCACTGCTCTGTTCGAAAAGAAACCATGTTGTTGGTGTAATAAATTCTTTGTAAGTATTAAAAATAACGTCCTAAGGAAGTTTTTCTAAAATTCTGTTAAAAGTACAAAGCTATGAAATGGGTCTATAATTTTGGACTAAATTTTTGTTTATGCATAGGTATTACTTGAGCGTTTTTTCAACAGGACGGCAACTTTCAGATATAGACTTGTTATAGATTGATTCCACAGGATCTAAAAAGGGATTGCAAAATTTTTCATAAATATATTAGGTACATTTATCAGATCCATCTTTTTTAAAATTACACACTGCCAAAGACAAACCACGTCCTCGCTTTTAGTAACTGCACTTGCTCCAGAGTCAACTGTATACTCGGAGCTGAAAAATTTAGAAATTAAATTACATATGTCCTCACCGCTAGTTGCAATTTTATTGTTCAATTTGACACTAGAAGGAATTTCGTCGGATTTTCTGACTTTTGAGTAAGACTTTCTTATTATTGACAGGTATATTATTTTCAATGTTTTTAATAGTGTTGGTGGCAATCTCGGTTTTGCGCATTTCCTAAGCAAGCTGAATTTATTATAATCCAAAGGTGATTTATATTTTTTATATCGACGATAAAATTTAATTTTTTCTTTTATCAGCTTGATTGGGTCCTGCGAAATCCATTTAGGAAAATTATGATTACCTTTATTATATTTTGATAACTATTCTGCTATTAAACTATTTAACACATTGTCAAACTTTGTGACAACTTCATCCGCATTTTGACACCCCAATTCTAAAGTCAAAATTATTAGAAGAAGTCTGTTGCTTATGAATTGTAATCGGCTTTCCTGAAATCATAAAAGACTTGCACTGCATCTTTTAGTATATAACGATATACTTTAGATTAATGTTAAGTGGTGGATGATGCTGGTCTACAATACTAAGAGGGCTGTTACATTATATTACGTCGATATCTTCATAATTAGACAATATTAGATCTAATACTCTTAAATTTACATTGTTCATACAGTTAAACTGCATAATACTACTTTCAGACATACGATCCAAAAAAATATTCGAAACAGTGTTGTAAGTAGTTAATTTTTCAGTTTCAGCGAATCTATTTCCATAACCTAGCTAATGTTACTTAAATTTATATCCCCACAGATTAATAAGATGTCATTATTATCTATTGAGCTTACAATTACAATTAGTCCAGGAAACGTCGAAGACTCGTTTTAAGGTCTACTCCAGGAGAAATTTACACACAACAAATGCATATATTAGAAGCGTTTTTAGTACTCGAAAGAATTACAATCCAAAGATATGACTTGTTGCACCACACGTCTGTAACTAGACAATTAATTGATTGTTTTAAGGCTGCTAACACCCCGCCACCGTCGGTATGGGGTGATTTAAAAAAGTTTCTATTACTCAAATAATGTCACTACTGCATGAGGTCAAGTTCAGTAAAACGTCCGTGGTTTTGGTTCTTAAGCCTCTGACGTTCTGGTAGTAAACTGATAAAGCCATTCCGATGTCAGCTGTACTAATTTACACTAACTTGTTAATGCCATCCTCGTACAAGCTGGGAATAATTCTGAAGGCAATGTTTTTACGTACAAAGATTTTGCATCCCCGGACCCACACGCCTTTTTAGTTTTTTTCACGGGAGATCTCCCGAGATTGCTTGCACAAAAGTTTGTTTTTAGGTGACAAATGCTCGTTAATACAGATTTTTTAAAACACCCATTTTTATCCCATTTCAGCACCGTTATACCACGTTTAACTTTTACACCCGCAAGTAGCTTATCTTTAAGCTGAAGAAAGGAATCTGACGATAACGATAGGAGTTTCTCGATTTCTGTTAAATTGTGGTACTCGGTGTATTGCGTCTATATAACAGGAAGTAATGGGGCATCCAATTTGGTTACCAATACTGCAAACAATGTCGATTAAATTTTCTTTTTGTTTTTCAGGAGGATTTTGAATCTCGAGATTATTTAGTCTACTTCGCTATTCCAGGTCTCGCATTTTCCGATTAAATGCTAAATTGTGATTTAAGGAAATTATTTTCAACAGTTAGAACATCTAGGACATCAGCTGTTAAGCTCTTCTTTACTTATTTGAATTCATTTTCAAAATCAAATATTTTATCAAAAGGAAACTGTGCTGGTTTTAAATCAGATTCAAATTTGGAATCAATGGACTTTGCCATTTCAGATTTAAAATGAGAAAGTATTTTAGCAAACAAGTTTAGTCGGTGAACTTTGGTTATCCGATATCAAATCATCAGTTATAATTGCGAAATTATTTACTTTATTCTTTGTCAGGCCATTTTTATATTTTACCGATATGTTACCTGTTGGAGCAGTTGTGGTACAAAGATTACGTTCTTGCTTGTACATAGGTTCCTTTTCAGTAGTATTTTCTCGTATAATACTTCAGCTAATTGCATCTAAAATTCTAAATATTTGTCACGCACGCAACTTTCTCTAGTAGGTTCGCTCTGGGCTCTAGTCGTTTTCGTTGCAGCTGCATTGGTCTCGCCACATTTAGAAGCGCTTGGTTACATCAGTTTCAAAACGTAGCCACTGGAGCAAGCGAGATATGTTCCTCAAGTTTTTTTAATTCCGTCGCTCTCTCTTTTCCGCGGGTTGCCTCTCCATGGTAACAGGCGAGGTCACGCGGGGCAATCCGCGATTTGATTGGCTACAACTGTTGGCGTAAAAGCGCGTTTGACGCGAAAAAACTTGGCGTGACGTCCCTCTTGGGATCAGTCAGCCTCCGGCCGCCACTGAGTACAGTCGATACAGCGTGATTTTTGCCTCCTTCGCGCTTCGTGAGCGGAGGCGGCCGGGGTTTTCCTGCTGTTACAGCGAAATTTGACATTGTTTATTGTTGAACTTCTTCACGGACCGCTAAAGCGATAGGTGTTTTTTTGTGCCCTGTGTTTTTCGTATGACCGCCAGGTTTGCACAATTTTGTTGGGCCGTAAAGGGGACTTCTCCCGTAGCTGTGGGGATCCAAACTGCAGAGCTGTACAAGCCTTCGGTCTCGTCCCTTCCGATTTTCCCGAGTGGGACTTCATTCAGACCCTGCCAATTTGGGGGATTACTCTCAGGGGCCGCTCGACTCCCATGCATCCGCCGACAGCACGTTCGTTGCACTGGTGAGCTCGCCAGCCGTCGTGACGAAATCGCTTGGTTGACCCATTCAGGTAGCGTGTGTATTTAGTATTAACCTAATTCAGTCAACTGTTCAGGCCTAATTTATAAGATTATTTGCTGATTCATAACTGCCTATCAAGGCCTCTTGTAAAACTAAATTTATTGAGTTGTTCTCGCATAATTTGTGTGTTAATTGAGCAAACATTACCAGCGTCGCTGAGGCCGCGGTAAACTAATTTCATTTGCTTGTTTAATCATAATTATAGTTAAAGCGTCTCCCAGCTGGGTTATAGATTTAGTCCATTTTTTATGTGTTTACTTTGTGTGTACCAATCTTAATTACATGTTTTTAGACCAATAGATCGGTTCATAGAATAACGCCTTATGATTTCCGACGAGTCTGTTCATGCTTATTTTCAGGTAACAATTGGCACTCCCTCACTCGTGAGTGTCGGTAAAACAGATAGTGTAACACCTTTCGACATCCAAAACAGACCAAAAAGGAATATTTCATTTTAAATGATCGTAGTGGTTTAGTTGTCAGATTAACACGTTTAACGTAGAAGAAACAACTGAATTCACCACTACATTGTAGTCCAGATAACTTCTTAGTAATCGGCAAAGTACAGGATTTATAAGAAGGCACCTTATCTGCCGAAACAACCTTCTCTGTCTTGTATTTACTAAATATATAAAATTATAAAAGATACGAAATACCACTTTCGTGAACTTGTAACATTTAAATACCACCTGGTTCAAGATTATCAGTTCTCACAGCGACCCACTACAACACTTACATTATTGAGATACCCTGATTCAGTTTTATTTTTATCTGAGCACTACTGACACCGTACTCTGTATTGCTGTATATCGCACAGCACCCTACGGCCTCACTTTATGTCAAAAGCAAATTTAACCTACCTTGCTTGCTCTTCATGTTGCCCATAGTCTCAGTGTCAATCACCGTCACCCTGTATATACAAGGCTACTAGTATATAGCCTATAATATAAGCACCGTCATGATGGGTCAGTTAGTTAAAAACTATAGATGCTCTTCATTACATTTATAAGAATTTTGTGTCGGATTTGTCAAAATGGGCACTTTAGTATGGGTTAAAATAGTCAGTTAGCAGTCAGAATGACCTAGTAACGCTTTAAAACCGACTGCTCTAATTCGGGATTTGAATAATTTTCTTGTGTTAACAATCTACTAGAAGGAATACCAGAACATCATTATCCTTTTTACCTTGTCTCTTTTTACACAAAAATAAAATGCTATGTTTAATCTCGATGGCTATTTAAAATGCAGTAAAAATTATTTCTATCTCACACGCTCTTCTGTCTTTTAACAAATCATAAATTATGCCCCTGTACACAGCCGAACGCCTCATTTGTGCTAAAGTTAGAGGATAATGGTGTAGTGTTTGCATTTCCTTTAACCCCGCTCGCTTTGTCTTCGCGATGTATATTAAGTCCATATTGCTCGATACTTATGAACCGCAACAGATTTTCTATTATAGCTACTGCCCTCTGTTTATCGTCGTAACCTCATTTCAATTACTTGTTGCAGCCATTCCATAGCGCGGTTTGCAAACTAAACTTTACAGGTTTGTGGTGCTGGTATATTAAACTTTCCCTTCATTATGTATGAGTATGACAAGTCCTTCCTAGCCAACAACCCTTTGGCTAATGTTCTGTTTATTCCATTAATTACACACCATTTCCACGACGCTTCAGACCTTAATTAAAACGCTACAGTAATTTTTAAATTCTTTTACTGATTTAAATATCATTAGGCCGCTTTGACATAGCCGCATTTTAGAATATTTTGTTTGCTTCAATATTTTGCTTTAAAACCGTTTGTTGTTTATCATCGAAACTGTATAATTTACTTTTCAAAATACATATTTCTAATGCCCTGCAGTTTTATTAATTTTGTTTCATACTTATTTCTATGTATCGCTCTTTTATCCTTTCACGTTCTTATGAAACCAGGTATTAGCAGTATGTGTACCAACAAAATACTATATTGTATACATCAAATTTATTCTAAAATATGCAAGAACATGAAACATCCTCCTTTTCTTTGGGTAACGGCTTGAGATCGGTAAAAGACAAGATTCCAAGTTTAAAAACCACTAGCGTATATCGCATTCCTTGTTCTTGCGGCTCGAGTTACATTGGACATAGTTGATCTAAGACTTCAAGAACATAAAGACGATTGCAAACACAAACGCATCACAAAATCAGCCGTAGCTGAGCATACGTTTACAAATTGGCACCTTTTAGAATTGGGGCACGCCAGAGTACTTGTCAGAATACCTTACTACTTCCCGCGAGTGATACGTGAAGCCATAGAAATAGAAAAACACTCAAATAATATCAACAGGAAAGATGGCTTTAGGCTTAGTAAAACGTGGACCCCTGTGATACACGATCTAAAGCATTACAACCACTGTGCGTCATAAGGCCACGCCCCACGGATTATGTTGCACTTGGACGACCAACCAGCGTTACGCCACTCCATGCGCCTGGCACAGAGGACTATAAATAGCTCCACATCGACCTTCGGGTCACCGAGCTCTGTGGCTCAGTGCGTAGCACGTCCACTTAGCATTCGGGAGGTCGTGGGTTCGATTCCTGCGGCCGCCTGCCTTGATTCAGGTTTTTAGGTGGTTTTCCTGAGTCAACAGAGTACCTTCTCTGAGGCGAATGCCGGGGCAGTTTTTTTCCACCTTTCCTGACCTTTCTTCCAGTCTCCACCCCTCCTTTCTCTCACCCATCCCGAGTTTCCCGTTCTTGGCTGAAGAGGGACGGAAGGTCCCTATAGCAGCCCGCCCCCAGTTGGGGGAATTGCAATAACCTTTACCTTTGTCCTTTTTTGTCCTTCGGTTCTTAGTGCGACACTCACTCTGATGATGTAAGCTGCAAGGTCTTGCGAAACGTTAGTGAATATGGATGCACAAACAGCAAAACGGCCAAATCTGCCTAAGTATCCTCGTTCTCAAGATACTCAAACAACACAAGCCACCAAAGAGCATGACCATCGCGCGGGTTTTTGCTCGACTTCACAAGGTGCAAGGCACATTAAGCCAGAAAAAGGCTGGGTGTTCGTATACAAATACTACGCTGTCTAAACCGAAATTCTATGTTAAGAAGAATAATTCGAGTAACCGCGAATGTCTCAAACAGTATATAAAATAAACTACTCACTAATGTTTTTTTATTTACATAATTCGCGTACTTTAATCTTCTTCTTCTTCCTCCTCAGACTTGACCCTTCCACTGCTAAATGTAGGCCTACCCCTGAATGTCTTCAAATTACTTTGTCCTCTGCAATTTGATGCTATTGTCTTTGTGCAAATGCATTTATGTCTTCGGTCCATCTTTTTATGTGGCCTTCCAACGCTTCTTTTGTTATGCCCTAGGTCTCCATTGCATTAATCGATTTAACCATTCTTCAGATTAATTTCTTGTCACATTTTAGTCTTGCGCTTCGTTGCATAATGTCAGTTACCTTGGTTTGGTTTCAAATGTTTACATTTCTGACCGTGTCACTACGACTTATGCCAAGCATAGATCTCTCTATGGCACGCTGCGTTATTCTCAGATTTTCATCACTTCTTTACTTCCTCTTACAATACAGGAAGTATTGCATTTACCCCAAAAATTCGAAATTGGGTTTTCAGCAGATCTTGACGTTTTGGAGTTCCCTGAAAACAAAACACATGTTTTTGTTTTTGGTTTGTCTGTCAATCTGTGTGAACAGAATATCTCAAAAACGAAAAGAGGTATGACGTTGAAACTTCATATACAGATTGTTCGAAATCCGTTTTGAACATAGGAAATTAATGAGTGCGACAAGGAAGACGTAAACAAAATTAGTAGCAGGACAAAGATAGAATGTAATCATGGCTACCTAGGTAAATTTTTTAAGCTAAAATTAAGTCAATAAAACAAACAAACATTTCTGTAAAATATTTTAAGTCATTTTTTTTTTTAATTTAGTTTATTGCCAGATCAACAAATAATGTTTTGTTATACATAGCAGTGATAATATACTATAATACAAAAACTAGACTATGATATACTGAGACTAATTAGTAGTATCTGAAGTTTACAAATAATAACAGTAACAGTAAACAATAGTGATAGTAGCAATTAGTTTCACTAGGGGTTAAGCTGAACGATTTCCTGTGGTAATTTGCGTTTCAATCTGATGTGTATGTTAGGTTGGAATAGGTTGTAGTGTGCCGCACCACTACACGCACTAGAGTTGGTAATAAACTTATTGCTGCATTTGTTGATGAATTCTTCCACGTATAAGACGCCAAGCTCGTGGTGTAGTTGGGCATTGCGAATATACCAGGGTGCATTGACTGCTGTTCTTAACACCTTGTTTTGAAGTCTCTGTAACTTTTGAATATTGGTTGTGGAGGTGTTGAACCATACGGGACATGCATATAACGTTAAGGGTCTTATCAGGCTTTTGTACAGTAGTACTGTACATTCGATTTTTAAAGTTGATTTACGATTTATTATGGGATACAGCTGCCTTAATCTGGTGTAGCTTTGCGTTAGTTTGTAATTGACATGGTAGTTCCAGCTGAGCCGTGTGTCAAGGTAAACTCCTAGATATTTCACTGCGGAGTCTCTTGGGTTCCAAGATATTGTGCTGTTGTTGATGAATACATTTGGGGGATTGTTGATTTTTCGCAGTGTGAATATCTTGGCTTGGCACTTGTCAGCGTTAACTCTCAGATTCCATTGCTTGAGCCAAGAAAAAAGTCTGTTTGTTGCTTCTTGTAGTGCCGTCACTGCTTGTTCGAGTTTGGGGGCTTGAGTGAAGATGGCCGTGTCATCGGCAAATGTGGCTAGTGTAGCGTTAGTTTCTGGGATGTCTGACATGTATATGTTGAATAGGATGGGCCCAAGGACGCTGCCTTGGGGAACGCCTACGTGGATGTTTTGATTTCGGACAGTGTCGAATTAATCCTGACTTCGAAGGTTCGGTTGTCTAGGAAGGAGAAGAGGATGGCCTTGAGGTTGGTGAACATGTCGATGCTCAAGATCTTCTTTTTGAGGCCTTCGATCCACACTTTATCGAAAGCCTGTGAGATGTCTAGGAACAGTCCTATGGTGTATAGTTTGTTTTCGAAACCCCGTTCGATTAGTTCACCTATGCGCTGCAGTTGGTGGGAGGTTGAGTGCCCTTGTCGAAAGCCGAATTGAGCAGTGGATATCTGTCATTAAGAACATAATAAATAATTAAAATAATTATGTGAATAGTAAACAATAGTAAATAAATTACTGATAGGAGCAATTCGTCTATTCAAAGTCTGCAGATAATATATTTGACAGAAGTGTTTGTTTGTTTCATTGGCTTAATTTTAGTTTAAAATTTATCTATGCATGATTACATTCTATCTTGTGTCCTGCTACTCATTTTGTTTATGTCTTCCTTGTCGCACTCATTAATTTCCTATGTTCAAAACGGATTGCGGACAATCTGTATACGTTTTTTGTACTATCTAGATACGACAGCAAGCTTTTGAAGAAAATCGCATAACCGGATGTATGGTGTTTACTCTTGCAATTTTTCAGTTTTTTTTCCGATCTTCTCAAAGACGGCTGCAACGATTTTTTTATACGTTACATTTTTCGTACATTTTTAATGTGTATTGATGTGAGAAAGGTGATATTTCAGTTGAATACTTCTATTTTTTTTTAGTTAACTTTTACTCTATTTTGTACGGTTTCAGTAGAATTTGTAATTTTTGAAAATTTTTGACAAATGCTAGAAATTAAAATACAAGTTTTCGATTAATTATTGATAAGATCACTGTAAAAGGAAGTTGTGTGCATGTATCACATCAGATTTGTTCCATTAGGGTCATAGTTCATATATCCGTATATCATAACCGATAGTATACAAGAATCAAATAACTTTCTCTTCATACAGTTTGCCACTTCTTAGCTTTTTATTATGTCTTTAAGTGTAGAAAATTAAGCCCAACTCAGTCTGACTTTTGTATTTATTTTTGCGATCTGATTTTGCTTCCCCAACTATATGAGATGTCCGTGGTATTCTTCCACTGTTTCGATATGTTCTGCTTCCATTGTGAACTGTTTTGTGCTGTTGGACATTACGTGGTTTTATTTAGGTAAATTTTTAAGCCAATAATTTTTGTTTGATTTAGTTGTTTAGTCATGTCTTCCATTTCCGACCACGAAACATAAAGTACATTTTATAATATCTGTGCATAAATCAATCATCACAGATGTATCAGTTCTAAATAACTTTCACACAGGAAGTGCCCACAGACTTGTAAGAGCGGCAGCAAGACAAAAGCATATTAAAAAATCAACTAAAGTACAGAACTTTATATACAGTTAAATTGTGTCGTGTTTTGCTATATGATCTAATAACCTACTATTTGTATAAGTGCAAAAACACAAAGCTTGCAAGAACTCCTTGCTTGTAAACAATGGGTATTAAAACTTGACTTAATGATACCATATTAGTAGTGTATCTAGGCGGATTTTGCCTCACTTTTGACCTTGAACTTTTTCAAGGTCACGGGCGAGGTCATTGGTCTAGCCGGGGTCAAGGTCGAGGCCTAGCCGGGGTCAAAGTCACGGGCCTAGCCGGGGTCAAGGTCACGGGCCTAGCCGGGGTCTAGATCACGGGCCTAGCCGGGGTCTACACTTCCGGTTCCCACGATGCATTTTTGGGGCTAAAAGTCTAATTTTGAGATTATACAAGATTACCACGATGAATTTTGTGGCTAAAAATCTAATTTTGAAAAAAAATTCCAAAAAATAGAAAAACAGGATTCACACAATGAATTTTCGGGCTAAAAGTCTAATTTTAAAATTTTTACAAGATTCCCACAATAAATTTTTGGGGCTGAAAGTCTAATTTTGAAATTTTACAAAATTCCCACAATGAATTTTGAGGCTAAAAGTCAAATTTTGAAATTTTTACAAGATTCTCAAGCTCAACCGGATGTGAGTCATTATCTGGAAATGTCAGACCTGTTGAAACCTGCAGATGTGGGTGTCTGTCTGTCTGTCTTCTGCGCAATTGAACAATGACGCCATTGTTTGAGAAATGTGCAAGGTTGCTAAAAAATAAACCGGATTAATTGTATGAAGCCTTTGTTTGAGAAACGTGGAAGGTTGCTAAAAAATAAACCGGATTAATTGTATGGAGTCATTGTGGTCTAATAGTATATATCGAAATTCAACCAAATATGTCTGTTAAATGTATGATACAGGGAGTTATTAATTACTTAAATAATACAGTTGTCCTATATCTAGTATTATAGTTATTCACGGTTTATGTCTTATTCTGATTTTAATAGTCGAATAGAATCGAATAACTAACTTTATTACAATTACATGCTAAAGACCGTGCACAAAAGACAAGATTAAAATAAAAATTTTAAAATAAAACCCTGAGAATAAAAATTAAATAAAGCCAAATGAAAGCTATTAGATCACAGTAATATATTAGTAGAAAATACCCTTCAGTTAGCAGGTTAAAAGTTTGAAGTAGTTTAGTTGCAAAGTTGGTAAAAATAATTGAACAATGAAGTCATTGTTTGAAAATCGGCACGACTAATACTCAAGATTATTACAATTACATGCTAAAGACTGCGGACAAAAGGTATGATTAAAATCAAAAATTTTAAAATAAAGCCTTGAGAATAAGAATTAAATTAAATAAAAACTATTAGACCACAGCAATATACGAGCCCAGAATCATATCATTTGGCCGAGATCAGTAAAGCTCTTAAATTCGCTGGTGTCATATTTGGATTCCGTCCTAAATTAAGCTTTTCTGCTATGGATCCTATTATTTTATAGTTTCACAATATAT
Organism: Agriotes lineatus; assembly: GCA_940337035.1. Classification (NCBI taxonomy): domain Eukaryota; kingdom Metazoa; phylum Arthropoda; class Insecta; order Coleoptera; family Elateridae; genus Agriotes; species Agriotes lineatus. The sequence continues at coordinate 132,268 of CALNHX010001498.1, forward strand.
CATACACTATAATCCGATAATTGCAATTGTTTGGAGATTTTGCCACAGGAATTACCAGAATTAAACAATTTGAGAATATCTTAACCACGTACCATTTTTGCAAAAAGAATACAGACACCAGACTGGCAATATGTTATTAAATAATAAACAGCTTGTTTTACTTTAAACAAAACATCCAACAGTGAAGGAAATGATTATTGGCCCATATGCAAATAAAATGAATCGGTAATTTATTTTTAAGTTACTGTTTTCCGACTATCTTTTGTAATTTGTTATTGCTGAAGCTATTTAAAATATTGCTAAAAACTCCGACAGCTATGATGTAAGAATATTGACCAAAAAGATTTTCTATTGTGTGTACAAAATACAGATTCCTGAAAAATCTGAACTGGGCCAAATGATGTGATTCTGGGCTCGTATTAGTAAAAAATACTCTAATTAAAAAGGATGCTATACACGATACCCAACGCAACGGTGAGGGACAGTTTCATTTTTTCCGGATAAAAAATTTATCTGGATTGCTTAGAAATCAGGTCCGAATACCTGTTTAATGGAAACATTTTCTTGAATTTTTGCTAAGACACAAGATTGGTGGCAACAATATATACATATATAATTATACTATTGGAGATTATTATAATGCACACAGATAAAGTTATTACAAATATATATTATGCATCACTGGTCAACCTGGCATGTTCCTGTAACCGGTTTTATAAGTATTGACATAAAGAATTTTAAAAATCTTTAAGTTGTTAGGTTGACTGTGTCAGGTTTCCACGAAAAAACTAAAGCTCCTACAGGTCAGATTCTTGGATCAAGTATTGAATCCACATTTTTCTCGTATTTGCTTGCGACTGTATTGTAGCAGCGTTTGAGTTTTAGCCACGGCACTATATGTTTTAACTACATTTTTTATTCTGATTAGTCTCCAAAACAACTAAATTATTTGTTTTTGAAGAATTTAAAACTTTTTCGTTTCAGTTAATATTTGAATAGATAGCGAATCTATCACAGACGGAGTTCTTGATCTTACTGCTGCCAACGAGCGCAAATTTTGTGAAACACAACTTTGATTGAGCAAATTTACTTACATTTTTTAAGGAATCGATTGTTATTTGCTGGTTATTAATAGTCAAATCTTTTTTTGATAATAATTGTTTATTTCAATTTGAAGAAATCTCTATTTGATATATTAGTGGAGGTGCATTGATTGTAAGACTAATCTCACTTTCGTTGGTGATGCAGCAATTTATTTACTTCTTGTGTTAGCGCCTTGGTTTTAAGAATGCTATGTAAATGCATAGTTTAGAGAATTTGGAAAACTAAAGAAAATATTAGCAGATAATACAACTTATTTTAAAAACCTGAGATTTATAAATACAATAATACAGCAAAGCATAAAAGTTATTTTTGCAGTATCAGACATCCGAGAGCCAGTCCTAAACTGGTAGTTTTAAATAGCTGAATTTTATAATACAAAACGAAGTGATGAAAGAGTCGTCTATTGATAATATTTTTAGCCACCCAGCATCTTTCAGTTTTATAAGCTATCCTATAATCTCCTTAATCAGTGTTGCAGATGTTAATAGAGGCTATATTTGCGTGTCGCCAGATGTCAGACCTGTCAAGCCTTGTGGATGTGAGCATCTGAAAATGTGCAAGGTTGCTAAAAATAAACCGGATGTCTGGGGGTTTGCGTGGGCACAGGTCTGCGCATGCACAGGTCTGCGCTGAAGTTTTTGCGCAGGTTTAGCGGGAAATTCAAATTCTGAACAGGTTTTGGCGGTAAATTTAAATAATGCTCAGGGTTTTGGTGGGAAATTCAAATTATGGTCAGGGTTTTGGCGGGAAATTTAAATTCTGCGTAGATTTTGGCGGTAAATTTAAATTATGATCAGGTTTTTGGCGAGAAATCTATGAATGTGGAAGATTGCTAAAAATAAATGTATGGTTAAGAAATTTGCTTAATTTGACTGAAAATTTACAGACTCCGTTTGTAAGCACCGAATGTAAATATTACGTGTTTTTTCCTGTACTTTATTAAATACACAATCTCGAAATTTAATCTATAGTTATTTATTTCGCTTTTGCTGTTGGATTTATACTACCTGTCTACCTGTCTAGCTGTCTACCTGTCTACCTGTCTAAACAGTGCTCTCGAGTATATATTAAAATAATCGAATCTAAAATTTGGGTGTTACGTAAAAGTAAACAATATGCAATTAAATGGTACTGTTGCTAATAGCGGTATAGAAATATCCAAAATTTGTAACTCAGTTTACACTCCGAACTGTATCCCGTAAATCTCTACAGCATAATAATGTTTCTTTGAGAACTTGCTTATTTCTAAAGTGAGGGATGCTGTGCTTCTGTACATAAATCCAGCATTATGGAGATGAGCTAGATATAAAGGGTTCAGATATAATTGTAAAAAAGTGGACGTGACTACCTCCCTGGACTTTTCCATACTGGAAACTGTTCATATCGTCTTTATTCAACAGTCTTTACAACATATCAAAATTTCAACTCGATGACTCACGTCTTCACCGTGATAAGCGTTTACACTTTCACGTAAATTGCGGGTAAATATAAAAGAACTAGTGAGTCACCCGAACTACGTTTCGGTTCGCAAAATTAAGAGAGATTCATTAATATAAATTTAAAAAAAAGATGCATCGACGGGATCGAACCCGGGGCTCCCGCGTGATAGGCCAGCACGCTTACCGCAGAACCACACTCTCCTGTTTGAATAATGCGCGCACCCGAGCTAATAGTAGACAGCGATAGGCGCTCCGCTCTGCTGCCTAGAGAAGTTAATTAAATTATACTGCTGCCTAGAGAAGTTAATTAAATAAGTCTGAAAATTAGCAAACTTTTAAGCCATCGTACAACTTAATCGGTCCAGTATCTTCGGAGGAGATAGCGAACAAACATAGTTACACGCAAACAAAGAGAGCTACGATTTTATGTTATAAGATGTGTAGTTCAAAACGTGACCACCGAGCTTCTGTAGATGGCGCCAAGTGGACAAGCCGCCACTGTGCTAGTTTATGTATTATTTTCCTCAAAACGGCTGTAGCGCCGAGGTGAAATTTTCTAAGTACCTGGAAATTATATTTTCTAGGGCATACAAAATCGATTTTTTTATTTTTGCGGAAAAGATTCTTTGACGCAAAAATATAACAACCGTTAGAATAAAAAAATTATTTTTTAAAAATAGAGGGAGGAGGGGGCCGGTGCGCTTACATATATCCACGAGTGTAATATTTTTTTGCATATTCATATGCTCCATTCTGCACTGAGCAATCCAGTGAAAACCCCAGCTACCTATCTTGTTTTGTTTATTAATTAAAGAGGTTTAAATTTTCAAACTTCAAAGCTTCGTAGAGGGCGCCACAGATAATTCATGAGATTCTTTAAAAAACAGATCGATAGCCCTTTTCGGGGTCTATCAGTGTATGAAGTTTAAACAAATTCCTGTGGGCAGTTTTTTAGAAATGATTTTTAGAAAATTTCCAAAATTTTGAAAATTTGTAATTTAGGCCCCTTAATATTTTTCAAAACACTTTTTATATCACCTCATGTTAGCCTTCATATGCTATTCAGAAAACAAAAATCAATTGAATCGATTCATCCGTTTTTGAGTAATGGGGCGTTAAACTCAAAATTTTCAAAAAATCATAGCGCCCTTCATTTTAAACCTAGCAAGTTCGAAAAAAAACTAGCAGATTTGTCTTATGACCCTCTATCGTTATCCGCGATAAAATTTTCAAAATTTTAATCACGAAAACAGTGATACCAAAAAAACATGCGTAACTTCCGCTTCCGGTTTCGGATTTTTTTGAAAAGCTTATTTTGTCGATGAATTTTCGATACACCCCCGCATTCCAAAGCGCATCAAAATCGGAGCAATACTTTCGGCTGTAGGAGCGTCACCCACCCACACACACACCCACACACCCACACACAGACAGACATTTTTTAAAAACCACTTTTTTGGGTTCCTAGAGGCCCAAAACGGATATTTCTGTGAAAATCTCGATTTCCAAAATTTTCATGATTCCAAGACTTCCCTATACCTATGGGTATGGGAAAGTAAAAATGTGCACTATGAAGGTAAGCCTGGTTTGTACGAATTACTATTTAAAAACGACCCTCAAATAATTCCAACGCCGAGAGATAGAGCAAATTATAATAATATCATAAACAGAACAAATGTGGCGCATAGAAATTTTGGTAAAAATAAACAGAAGGTAGGTGTCAACACAGCGAAATACAAGAAATTTATAAAATCTGACTTGTTATCAACACCCTCGCCATCATCGATATCATCAAGGACTGCAAAGCGTACTCGTAAAGGTATGCAGCAAATGTATAAAGAAGTTAGCAATAAACCGTTGGATTATGTTTACTGGGATGATCCGAACGAGTTAGTCGATCGAATAAAGTTACTGTATGCCTCTCAAGCATCTGGTCATACAGATCATATAAATAAAATTGTTAGTATAATAGAAGAGTTAAAAGAGGCAGGAATCATTGAATAAAGCCAGTTCGATAATGTCGGAAACAAAACGAGAAGATCGTGACACCCCAGAGAGAGATGACAACAACACCTCTACCACAATAATTGACTGGGGCATATATATTTGTAATAATTTCATACATGTACATTAAACAAATAAAATACAATTATATTAACAATTGTCGTTTTATTACACAGTCGTGCCCATAAAACAGTTACAGGAACACGTCAGGTTGACCAGTGGTCTATTTATTCATCGCTGCAAATTCTCAGACTCTGATAATGGAGGCCCTTGATCCCCTGATGTTCTGTAGCGATAATTTTGAAAGCTAAATCATATAAATCAAATAAAAGCTAAATTAAGACCTATTTCAGCATTAATTTCCAACTTCCATCTTCTTACTTCGGTAATACTATGTCTGTCTGGCTGTCTGTCTGCCTGCCTGCCTGCCTACCTGTCTAGCTGAAATTCTGTCTTTCTGTCTAGATGTCTAGCTGTCTACCTGTCTAGCTGTCTACCTGTAGAACTGTCTAACTGTCTACATGTCTAGCTGTCTAGTTGTCTAACTGTCTACCTGTCTAGCTGTCTACCTGTCTACCTGTCTACATTTCTATCTTTCTAGCTGTCTACCTGTCTACCTGTCTAGCTGTCTAGCTGTCTACCTGTCTACCTGTCTACCTGTCTACCTCTCTAGCTGTCTACCTGCCGACCTGTCTACCTGTCTACCTGTCTAGCTGTCTAGCTGTCTACCTGTCTACTTGTCTAAACAGCGCTCTCGAACCTATATTAAAACAATCGAACGTAAAATTTGCGTCTTATGTAAAAGGAAACAATATGCAATTAAATGGTACTGTTGCTAATAGCGGTATAGAAATATCCAAAATTCTTAACCCAGTTTACACTCCGAACTGTAACCTGTAAATCTTTACAGCATAATAATATTTCTGTAGGAACTTGCTTATTGCTAAAGTAAGGGATGATGTCCTGCTGTACATAAATCCAACAGGAAAAGCGAAATAAATAGCTAGGAACTCAATTTCGAGACTGTGTATTTAATGAAGTACAGGAAAAAACAAGTAATATTTACATTCGGTGCTTACAAACAGTGACTATACATTTTTAGTCAATTTTGAGCAAATTTCTTAACCATACATTTATTTTTAGCAACCTTGCGCATTCCCAGACTTGTCGCCAAAAACCTGATCATAATTTGAATTTCCCACCAAAACCCTGAGCATTATTTAAATTTATCACCAAAACCTGAGCAGAATTTAAACTTCCCGCCAAACCTGCCAAAAAACTTAGCGCAGACTTGTTCCCGCGCAGACCTGTGCCCGCGCAGAAACCCCCAGACATTCGGTTTATTTTTAGCAGCCTTGCACATTCCCAGAAGCTCACATCCACACGCCTGGACAGGTCTGACATCTGGCGACACGCAAATATAGCCTATATTAACACCTGCAAGAGTGATAAAGGAGATGATAAGATAACTTATAAAAACTGAAAGATGCTGGGTGACTAGAAATATGATCAACAGGCGACTCTTTCATAGCTCCATTTTGTATTATAAAATTCTGCTGTTTAAAACTACCAGGTTAGAATTGGCTTGCGGATGTCTTATACCGCAAAAACCAACTTTTATGTCTTGCTGTATTATTGTATTTATAAATCTCGGGTTTTTAAAATAAGTTGTATTATCTGCTAATAGTTTCTTTGGTTTTCCAAATTCTCTAAACTATTCATTTACATAGCATTCTTAAAACCAAGGCGCTAACACAAGAAGTAAATAAATTGCTGCATCACCAACGAAAGTGAGATTAGTTTTACAGGCAATGCGCCTCCACTAATACATCAAATAGAGATTTTTTCAAATTGAAATAAAGAATTATTATCGAAAAAAGATTTGACTATTAATAACCAACAGATAGCAATCGATTCCTTAAAAAATGCAAGTAAATTTGCTCAAAGTTGTGTTTCACAAAATTTGCGCTCCTTGGCAGCAGTAAGCTCAAGAACGCCGTCTGTGATAGATACACTATGTATTCAAACATTACCTGCACGACAAAGTGAAACGAAAAAGTTTTAAATTCTTCAAATACAAATAATTCAGTTGTTTTGGAGACTAATCAGAATAAAAAATGTAGTTAAAACATATAGTGCCGTGGCTAAAACTCAAAAGCTGCTACAATCCAGTCGCAAGCAATTACGAGCAAAATGTAGATTCAATACTTGATCCAAGAATCTGGCCTGTAGGAGTTTTAGTTTTTTCGTGGAAACCTGACATAGTCAACCTAACAAATTAAAGATTTTTTAAATTCTTTATGTCAATACTTATAAAACCGGTTACAGTTACATGCCAGGTTGGCCAGTGATGCATAATATATATTTGTAATAATTTTACCTGTGTGCATTATAATAATCTTCAGTAGTATAATTATATATATATTGTTGCCACCAAGCTTGTGTCTTAGCGGAAATTCAAGAAAATGTTTCCATTAAACAGGTAGCCGGACCTGATTTCTAAGCAATCTAGATAAGTTTTTTATCCGGCAAAAATGAAACTGTTCCTCACCGTTGCGTTGGGTATCGCGTATAGCATTCTTATTATTTAGAGTATTTTTTACTAGTATATTGCTGTGGTCTAATAGCTGATTTTAATCATACCTTTTGTCCGCAGTCTTTAGCATGTAATTGTAATAATCTTGAGTATTAGTCGTGCCGATTTTCAAACAATGACTTCATTGTTCAAATATTTTTATCAATCTTGCAACTAAACTACTTCAAACTTTTAACTTGCTAACTGAAGAGTGTTCTTTACTAATATATTACTGTACTCTAATAGCTTTTATTTGGCTTTATTTAATTCTTATTCTCAGGGTTTTATTTTAAAATTTGTATTTTAATCTTGCCTTTTGTGCACGGTCTTTAGCATGTAATTGTAATAACGTTAGTTATTCGATTTTATTCGACTATTAAAATCAGATTAAGACATAAACCGTGAATAACTATAGTACTAGATATAAGACAATTGTAGTTATTAGGTAATTAATAACTGCCTGTATCATACGTATAACAGACATATTTGGTTGAATTTCGATATATACTATTAGACCACAATGACTCCATACAATTAATCCGTTTTATTTTTTAGCAACCTTGCATATTTCTCAAACAATAGCTTCATACAATTAATCCGTTTTATTTTTTTAGCAACCTTGCACATTTCTCAAACAATGGCTTCATACAATTAATCCGGTTTATTTTTTTTAGCAACCTTGCACATTTCTCAAACAATGGCGTCATTGTTCAATTGCGCAGAAGACAGACAGACAGACAGACACCCACATCTGCAGGTCTCAACAGGTCTGACATTTCCAGACAATGACTCACATCCGGTTAAGCCTGATAATCTTGTAAACATTTCAAAATTAGACTTTTAGCATCAAAATTCATCGTGGGAATCTTGTAAAATTTCAAAATTAGACTTTTAGCCCCAAAAATTTATCGTGGCAATCTTGTAAAAATGTCAAAATTAGACTTTTAGCCTCAACATTTATCGTGGAAATCTTGTTTTTCCATATTTTTAGATTTTTTTCCAAAATTAAATTTTTAGCCCCAAAATTCATCGTAGGAATCTTGTATAATTTCAAAATTAGACTTTTAGCCCCAAAAATTCATCGTGAGAACCGGAAGTATAGACCCCGGCTAGGGCCGTGACCTTGACCCCGGCTAGGCCTCGATTTTCATCCCGGCTAGACCAATGATTTCGATTGTGACTTGAAAAAGTTCAAGGTCAAAAGTGAGGCAGAACCCGCCTAGGTATACCACTCATATTAATGCTGAAAGTAGCACACGTTTAGCGTAATTGTTATACATCGTGAACTAGTTTTGCAGTCTAATTTGTTTCCTCACAATTTAACCCAATGGTCTATTTCATTGGGCAAACATAAGTTTGAATATACAGAACTATAAGAAGAACGCTTAAACACTAACAAAAATACTCTACTAAAACTCTACACGATAATGGCAAGACCAGTTCTACTTTATGGAAGTGAATGTTGGACGCTGACGCAAAGTCAAAGAAAAAGAATCCAAGCAACTGAAATGAAACTTTTAAGACCAACCGCAGAGTACAGAAGATTTCAAATGAAACGAAGATAATTAGAGGTTCTTGGAATAAGTAGTATATTGGCTATAATTGACGAATGCAGCAGAATTGGTTGGACCAGGTTCTTAGAATGGAGGATGACCGAATTTCCAAATCACTATTAAATTACAAACCCGTCCTAAAAGGACCATTGGTAGACGATGGGCAGATCAGTTCACATAGCGACGAAACTGCCCTAAAGGGCCTAAACCTTGAAGAGGATGAGATGACCGGAAAATATTTTAAGAAATCTTTAGTTTGTCTTTTGGGAGACATCGAGTAAATATCTGCACTACATGCGAGGAACTAGCCACCAAGATAAAGCCAAAATTCCTAAACGATGTAGCTAAAACTGTTGCTGTTACCGAAAAATTGGTTCATCAAAGAAGAGTAAAATCTTTTTTTTATAAAATGAATACTATTCAAGGTTTAAGTCAAAGAGATTCATCAGTAGGAGCAATATGCATTGTCTATATGCAAAATCCTTCTTTTCTTTGTATTCATGTTCAAGCTACATTCTACCTTCACTGGCTCACAGTAAATGTGTTTAATGTCAATAATCTAAAAACCAGTAAAACGTCTTTTTACATCTATCACGAAGGATTAGGCAAAAAAGGTTCCAATGATGTTTGTCCGTTTGTAATGGACTATATAAAACGAGACTTTTCAAAGGACATTGAACATCTGCATATTATTTCCGACGGATGTGGAGGACAGAATCAAAGTGGGTTATCAGGATGTGAAGGGCGTTTGTAGATCTGGACGTTTTAAGAGTGTAAATCAGTCCGTTCCTTTAAGAGGACCACATTTTATAAAAATAACTTTCGCTCTATGATATCATATGGCAGAGATGTACCTAAAGATGGAAAAGTTGGTTGTAATATCTCAAGTTTTATGCAATTTACTCACGCGGAAAACAAAAAAGAGAACGTTAATAGTTTTATAGAACATGAATATAAACTTAGTACATCCACACAGGTTCACTCTTTTCCAGAAGAAATTGCTTACTCATAAATAAAAATCTGGTGTGATACACGCACACAACTTCCTTTTACAGTGATCTTATAATAAATTAGCCAAAAATTTGATTTTAAATTTTTAAGCTTTTGTCAAAAATTTTCAAAAATTACAAATTTTACAAAAACGGTACAAAATAGTGTTAGTTCAAGAGACAAATTTTCTCTAGAATTTTAAGCTGAATTAAAAAATGTAATAATATACCGGGTGTTCTATTTAAAATAGGAGTTAATAAAAAAAATAGAAAAAAAACAAAAGAAATTCAATTTAGAAGTATTCAACTAGAAAATCAAGTATCTCACATCAATACACATTAAAAATGTAAGAAAAATGTAAAGTTTAAAAAAAATCGTTAGAGCCGTTTTTGAAAAAATCGAAAAAAACTAAAAAATTACAAGAGTAAACACCTACTTCCGGTTATACGATTGTCTTCAAAAGTTTGCTGTCGCATCTACATAGTACACAAAACTTATATATAAAGCTTCAACGCCATACCTCTTTCAGTTTTTGAGATATTTTGTTCACAGGCAGACACACAGACACACAGACAGACAGACAGACAGACAGACAGACAGACAGACGGACCAAAAAAAAAAAATATGTTTTTGGGATCAAGGGACTCTCAAACGTGAAGATCTGTTGAAAACTCAATTTCGAATTTTTGGGGTGAATCCAATACTTCTCCATTGTTACACAGAAGGATGGATAATTGAATATATCGGTATATATTAAAACGCAGAATAAGAAGACAACCAATATAAAATTCTATATGTTGTATAGATTTGATAGCAGTACAGCAAGAAATATAATGAAAAATAATTTCCATAAAAAAATAAAAAGAGCATAAGACACCTGCTAGAGCAGCAGTGTGCTGAATATTAGGAAGCAGATAAAAATTTAGTTTGGTACAGGAACCTGTTGGACAATGCTTATGATTCCGTGGTGCCTAGAAGAGTTGAGTAACAAGAAGAAGGAGACACTTCTGATAGAAGATGAAAAAGAGGCACATGTTTAAGTTTTGGCGTAGTTTTCTATATATTTGTCTATAGATAAAAAGCTACAGCTAGGTCAACATTTCAGGGTTCTCCAAGGTAGAGTAACTTCAACTCAGTTCTCATCAATTAACTCGAAACTACTTGATATGGATTCATCCTATTTTGCTTACTTGCCCCTTTTATAGGGTATTGTAAAATTTGAACAGCTAAAGGATATTACTGTGTAGATTCTCTTACCAAGTACTTCTTTAAGATTGCAGCTTTTGTAATACAATTAAAATTTTTTTTAATATTTTGGTATCGAAATTCCTAGTCACGCTACCATTAGCGCTCTGCTTTAACGTTCTATGGCTATAGATTAGTATCATTTTGCAGAGCTTCATTAGAAACTAGTCCAACAGAAACACATCAATTCTTCTAGGGATCGTCGAGTCGTTAACGGAATTATTTAATTTTACTTCATATATTATTTTAATTCAATTATTATAGTAATGAATCTCTTCTATTTCTGAATTTATTGGTAAGCTTTATCAAATGTATTTGGAAATATCCAATAAGTTGAACTTTCAGCGTTGTTGAAATATAAATGAACCCATTAAAAGTTACAAACCATCTTTTATATAAGTCAGGTTTGCGTTAGATAGATAATTCGTATTGCGAAAACTGGCATTGAGAGAGATTGATGCCAACGAAATTTAGTAATTTTGATATAATTTCTACAAACACTAGTTAATTAGTAATAAGTATACTGCAGAATAAACAACAATTATTCTGATATTAGTAGTAATGCTGCATAATAAAATGGTAATTACGACAGAAACAAGACCACGCCGCCCAGGAAAGCTAGAGTGTCACTTGACTGAAATGGAAAATCCCTCCCCTCGCTTAAGGGGAGTGTCAAATCGAATGCTTTGATTACTCGAAAAGCTACCACAACCCCAGCATTATGTAGCAAAGACTGCCCAGCTAGATTATAGTCGGGACAGAGAGGTGGGACGGTAAGCCAGGGGTAGCTTATTAAATAAAATGTGTTATTTTCCTAGAGCGCTACACTTTCTTAGCTTAATTCGTATTAGCCCCTTCAGAACTTGAAACAGGGGGCGGGATTCTTCACAATAGTTCTTGGGGATGATGTGTAATTAGCCTTGGCTAACGGAAACTTACCTTGGCTAATTCCCAAATAATACCACGTACACAGACAAACAATATGGTAACGTTTATATTATCTATTTAATAATGCACGATCCAAGTGACATGTAGCCTTTAAAATTAGTCCTGAATTCTTGAGGACGTCATCGTAGTTACAAACTATCAACTACTTATATTCAGTCAATATCAGAGTAATAAATATTATTAAACAACAAGAGAAGGCAAAGGCTTGGAGAGGCTAATAATTTTTCAGTAAAGTAACCCACAAAAAGCCACTGAAACAAGCTGTACTTATATTTAAATGGGCGAAACACTTGTATATGGACGCGACATCAACCCATGGAATTACAACTAATTTTACCTGGACTGATACCGAAAGTTCTGGTTTGTGGAAGAATGTCACCCTTGCGGAGATCACATAGAAATTAGAGACTCAATCAATTATTAATAAGCACATTCGGTAAGTAAAGTTGGCTGAAATTGAAAAAGAGAATAATCCAGAAGAAGGCGTCACGGCTAAATAAGCGAGGAATGATCGCAAATGCCGAGAGGATGCCTGGGCGGAGACGCAACAGGAAGCAGTCCACGGCAGTGAAAGTTCCCGGTTCGATAGAAAAAATTTGCAGACGGGTGGTATATTATTCGATACCAAATCTATATTTGGGCCGGCTGTAAGACAATATAGTAGAAAAACCCTGAACGCAACAAGTGTATATCCATAGCACAACTTAATAAATCCGAATTAAATCGAGTTACCCTGCGAGCGGTAATGTTATGCTTGCAAAAATCACGAATTACAAAAGCCTGCCAGAATTTTTATCTCAACACAATGCAGCACCTCCGACTAATTTCTATAAATCACCAAGCTACCTTTCGCTGCAGCTTGGCGAGTCCAGAGAGTTACATGCTTGCTGAAATGGTAAGATTCACCTGCTTCTTTAATCTCCTCTCGCAGGGTCTAACGGCAGAAAGAAAAATCCCCTATGCATTATCAGCGAAATAGCCAACATCCTTTAGGTGTTGAATCCCTTTCGATGAATTAGCGGTCTGCAACAAAGTAACAAAGACGACAAGCTGGTTTCATGATTTTAAATCTTGCATAGACAAGAGTAGTGTAGCTAGGCGGGTTCTGGGCCACATTTGACCTTGAACTTTTTTCAAGGTCACGGGCCTAGCCGAGGTCAAGGTCACAGGCCTAGCCGGTGGGCGTGGCCTAGTCGGGTCATTGACCTCGGCCACTTCCGAGAATTTTTTCTAGGTCACGGATCTAGCCTAGGTCAAGGTCGGAGTCATTGGCCTAGTCGGGGTCATTGACCTCGGCCACTTCCGGGAATTTTTTGGGTTAAAAGTGTAGTTTTTGAAATTTTCCCACGCTCGAGCGTCTGGGATGCAGACATGTTCATTCTTGCAGGATGTTATCAGTAAATCAGAAGCTATCAACATTTTCTCAGGCTCGACCGGATGTGAGTCATCGTCTGACAGACATGCCTATTCTTGCAGGATGTTGTAGAACAATGGCATCCATTGTTTTAAAGTCGACACGAAATTCGAGAACAATGAAGGTATTGTTGTCTGGAGATTAAAATGTGCAAAGCTGGTAAATAGAACAATGGCATAAATTGTTTTAAAATCAGCACGAAATTGGACAATGAAGCCATTGTTGTCTGGAGATTAAAATGTGCAAAGCTGGTAAAAATTCAACAATGAAAGTCATTGTTTGAGAAATCTGCATGATAATTGAACAATGAAGTCTTTGTTGTCTGGAGATTAAAATGTGCAAAGCTGGTAAAAATTCAACAATGAAAGCCATTGTTTGAGAAATCTGCATGATAATTGAACAATGAAGTCTTTGTTTGAATTTTTGCTGACGCAGGCCTCCATTATCAGCTGCGACGATGAATAAATAGCGCGGCTCAGCTGTCCGCAATAGTTAGTATTACAACTGCACGCGCGCGAACATGTCTGCAACAGACAGCGTTACCGAATTAAGTTCGAACTCAATAAAAACCATCAGAGACGCGATAGCGATTGTAAAATATAGTGATGAAGCTGAGACATTGATTAAACATGTAAATAAAACCATTTTAATTGTTAGTAGATTTATACGTAAACATAGTTTTAAAAATGAAAATCCATTCAGGCTAGAGGCAAATTTAAGTTTGTTAAAGGGGCAACGGCAATTATTGCGAAATTTAAAAGCAAAATTAGAGAAGAAGGGGGCGGGTGTAGGGAGTGGTCAGCAGCAGCAAAAGAACAAGTTGATATGGGAAGATGTAGAATCTTGTTTTAACAGTAGAATAAGAACAGGTATGATTGTAAATTTAGGTTATAAGGAACCACAAGAATTTCTTGCAAAAGCATACAGAAGTTTCTCAATAAAAGTGAAACAAATTATAAAAGATAAGTTAATGCTTAAAGCTAACGTAATATTTAGTGCATATTTTATAAAACCTAGTAGTGGCGAGATAGATTTAAAAACGTTTGGTACTAGAAATGAAAAAATTGATTCTGGCACCAATTTAAAAGAGTGGTATGCAACTAATGTTGAGAATAAGTTGTTGACGAAATTAGAAGATTTTCAAGAACGTGATTCAGGTTGGAGTTTGCTTGAGATATTACATTTAAAAGTAAATTTAAATCATTACACACCATTAACAGTAGGTAAATATATTGAGTTACCTAAAGATATTAAAAATAAAAAGGCTGTCATTAACGTAAAAAATGATGACGAATATTGTTTTTTGTGGTCTGTAGTTTCTGCATTACGTCCTGCAAATGGGCATTCTTATAGAACATCTTTATATCCACATTTCAGTAAAGTTTTAAAGTACTCGGGGCTAGAATTTCCAATGAAATTAAAAGATATATCAAAATTTGAAACAATGAATGATTTACGTATAAATGTATATACACTAGAAAGGAAAAACAAATTTGGTAAAAATTCAGTATTGCCCATATATATTAGTAAAAATACTCAAATTAATAAAGATGCTATACATTTACTAATGATATCCAACGATGAGGGGCAGTTCCATTTCTGTTGGATAAGAAACTTATCGAGATTGGTTACAACTCAAATGCATAAGAAAAAATCTCAAACTTTAGTATGCGATACATGCTTAAATCATTTCGTAACTAAAGAATCATATTTAAATCACATTAGAAATTGTAATGGTGTAAATGAAACCAAAATTAAAATGCCCGAAGAAGGTACAAAAATAGAATTTAAAGACTATAAATACCAGGAAAAAGTACCATTTTCAATATACGCGGACGTGGAGTGTGTTTTAGAAAAAGAACAGAACGTTGCAGGGGTTTATCAAAAACATGTTCCATTTAGTGTTGCATATTATTTAAAATGTTCATATGACGATAGTTTATCTCGATTTAATATATATCGTGGTGCTGACTGTATGGAATGGTTTGTAAAAGAATTACAATCTATAGCGTATCAAGTAAATAATATATTGTCAACTATAGAGCCTATGGATATTAGCCAGCAGGAAAACGATTCATTTCAAAAATCGGTATGCTGTTACATTTGTAAAGAACCTTTCACCGATAAAGACGTGCGTGTACGTGATCACAATCATCAGACAGGTGAGTATAGAGGTAGTGCTCATCAACACTGCAATCTTAACTATAAAGATGCACATTATATTCCCGTTCTCTTTCATAATCTCAGTGGTTATGACGCTCATTTTATTATAAAACCATTGGCAAAACTGATTATGGGAGATATTAAATTGTTGCCTATAAATAAGGACAAATTTATATCATTTACAAAGCATGTGGATGGTACAAATATTGATTTCAGATTTTTAGACTCATTTCGATTTATGGCTAGCAGTTTAGAACAATTGTCATTAAATTTACCGAACAATTTAAAAACTATTACACGCAAATTTTGCAAGAGCCAAGAAGAATTTGAATTACTATTACGTAAGGGTATCTTTCCATACGACTACCTAGACAATTTTGAAAAGTTGAATGATAAAAGTCTTCCTGACAAAACACAATTTTTTAGTCAGTTGCATGGAACAGCCATTTCAGATGAAAATTATGAACATGCACTGCGTGTTTGGAACACATTTAATATGCAAGCTCTAGGTCAGTATGCTGATATGTACCTTACAGTTGATGTTCTACTCTTAGCTGATGTGTTTGAGAATTTTAGAGAGAATTGTATGAAAACGTATGGATTAGATGCTCTACATTTTTACACAGCACCAGGATTGGCATTTCAGGCAATGTTAAAAACTACTAAAGTTAAACTTGAGCTGTTGACAGATGTAGATCAACTGTTGTTCATAGAGAGGGGTATTAGAGGAGGGTTAGCACAGTGTTCGAATCGATACGCTAAAGCTAATAATCGATATATGGGTGAAAAATTCGTAGAAGCCGATTTTGAATCGTATATCCTATATTTAGATATTAATAACATGTACGGAGCCGGGATGTCTGAATATCCACCGTATGGAGGGTTTGAATGGGTAAATGATTTAGATATTCCTAAAATTGATCATTTAAATACTCCAGCAGATTCTGAAACAGGTTATATTTATGAAGTCGATTTAGAATATCCTCAAAATTTATTTGAACTTCACAAAGATTTGCCTCTATGTCCTGACCATTATACACCACCAACATCCAAACAATCAAAATTGACAACCACTTTATTTAAAAAAGAAAACTACGTAATACATTACCGCAATCTGCAGCAAGCTGTAAGTTTAGGGCTAAAAATTGTAAAAATTCACAGAATATTAAAATTTAAGCAATCAGCTTGGCTTAAACCATACATAGATTTAAATACAAAATTAAGACAAGCCGCCAAAAATAATTTTGAAAAGGATTTTTATAAACTTATGAATAACGCTGTATTTGGCAAAACTATGGAAAATGTTAGAAAATACAAAACAATAAAATTAATTTCTAAATGGGAAGGTAGGTACGGAGCCAGTGCATACATATCAAAACCAAATTTTCACAGCTGTACTATTTTAGATAAAGACTTGGTACTTATAGAATTAAATCAGTTGGAAATAGTTTTTAATAAGCCAATATTCGTTGGATTTTCAATCCTAGATATTTCAAAAATTTTAATATACGATTTTCATTACAATTATATTAAGCAGAAGATGGGTAATCAAGCAAAACTGCTGTACACAGACACAGATAGTCTCATATATCACTTTACCCTTCCAAATATATACGATTTTATACCGGAAGATATTCACAAATTTGATACAAGCGATTATCCTCCGAACAATCCATATAACCTTCCACAAGTTAATAAAAAAGTAATAGGTCTAATGAAAGACGAAATGAGCGGAAAAATAATTACCGAATTTGTTGGTCTACGTGCAAAATTGTATGCTTTCAAAACATTAGAGGATGCTGAGAATGGAGAATTTAAAATTTCAAAGAAAGCTAAAGGTATTACAAGAGCTGCTTTGAATAGAATTACATTTGAGGATTACAAAGACTGCCTGTTTAATAACGAAACAGTATTTTGCGATCAGAGAACAATTAGATCAAAAACCCACAACGTATTTTCTTTAAAACAAAGAAAAAAGGCTTTAGATCCACATGATGATAAAAGAATAGTAAACTGTATGTATACTGACACTTTGCCTTGGGGTTACTGCCCACCAACCACATTATAAACACCAGCTCTCTCTAAGATATCTCAGTCTGCAAAATGTTACCGTCAAATTCAAATATACTGTGGTTGAACAAAGATCTGTATGTTAAAAATAGAGAAATCTATAATTTCCATTTACGTAATGCTATTGGACGTAACGACTTGCAAACTTTGAAGTATATATTACACAAAAATGGTATTGCTATACCGAGCAAAACTCTTATTTGGGCTACGCACTTTAAAAGTGTTGAAACCGCTATCGTAAATGAAATTTTAAAAACTATGTTAGCTGCCTTTAATGTTATTAGGGAAATTATTAACGAAGTCAGAAGAGGAGAGTTGAAAATTAATACTGAAACAGATCTTAATTTAGTCCTTTCAAAATTATCGTTACAGAACATTACTTCCTACGAGCAGCATTTTCTTATTGAAACAATATCATCTGGCTCTCGAATCGAATTTGCAACTGACGAGCAACAGCAATATCCATATTTTCTTCATGATGCTGTCTTTGAGGCTGCTTATTATGCCCACAGCAAGTTTATAGAAGACGTGTTCGAATATTTAAATACTAACCATATAACTTATATATTTCAGCCTAGCGTTGTACGTCACCACACAGATATTTTTAAATGGCTTCAGGAAAATATCAGAAAAGCTGAAAATGGTGAAGCTGTTGGTTGGAGAAGCGGTCCATGTTCCGGTCCCTGGCCTTCAACAACACCTCAAGATTATATCGATACTTACATATTGTTAAGTTCTGTTTCGCTTATGTATAAATAATATGTATATTAATTGAATAAAGCATATATTTAAGTGTACATTTATTCTCCCTCTCCTTGTCAAGTTTTGCTTTGCATATGAGATAAATACGGTGTATATATATTAATGAAATAAAACACATATTAAAAATAAAATGTCTTTTATTTTAATCTTTAATAATTACATGTATAAGTTTATTACCTAACCTAATTTCTATCTTTATGGGATTTAAATCTAGAGGCAGTGTTGGTTCAGGAAGTGTAAAACTATATGTTGCTTGAAACGAAGGAGGTGGTGACGAGGGTGGTGGCGATGGTGACACCTGTTCCAGTTCGGGTTGCTGTAGTGGTGCGCACCCCTCAAAATTTTGTGTTGGGCTTAACCACCCCTGAATGTTGGCACAATTTATACAGCTGCAGCCCTCCACCTTTGCTATGTTAGACGACCAGGAGTGTGGTTGTCCCATTGGAGGAGGTGGAGGAGGAGTATTTTCTTCAGTCTCACTCCAGGATATAACCTCCTCCTCCTCTTCCTGGCTCCACGGATCGTCAGCCCATGAGTCAAAACCCCAACTATGATTTGAGAAGCAGTCTTCGGTCATTGTTATCGTAAAACTAATATTTCTATGATTAGTATCCTTATATATAATATTTTCCCCTACCTTACACCGGCTGCAGGAAGTGTTTGCGTAAGCTATAACAGGTCTGGACAAGTCTGAACATGTCTGGACAAGTCTGAACATGTCTGAACAAGTAGATAGCAGATGCGATTAATGGTTTTGATTATA
Organism: Agriotes lineatus; assembly: GCA_940337035.1. Taxonomy (NCBI): domain Eukaryota; kingdom Metazoa; phylum Arthropoda; class Insecta; order Coleoptera; family Elateridae; genus Agriotes; species Agriotes lineatus. Next base: position 151,298 of record CALNHX010001498.1, read on the forward strand.
CCACTTGTGCAAAATGTGAACATTTTGTATGGCACATTGAACCCGTGTACCAATATGATGAGAACAAAAATTAATATAATTATACAAGATCTTTAATTGTTTTATATTTGGGCAAGCTGGTAAATCGACAAATTTTACATTATCACTTTGTTCTTCGATCAGCATTTTTTTAAACCATCTTCTTTTATCTAACCCTTTGAGAAATATGGAATCACCGCTTTGTATGATCTCTCCTATGTACAGAGACAATTTTTCGTAGGGTATTGTGTCATGCTGATTATTATTGCTCCATTCTAACCCGTGCAAATTAGTTGTAAGCCAAATCACTTGATCTTTTAGAGAATTTGAAAGGTGTTCGTACGGTATCGGTGGTTCTACTATCCGATGGATTGTAACATTTGTATCACTATCATATACAGCTATTTCTTTGCAAATAAAGTTGCTATTTTTATACTGAAAGCCTTGAATATCTATAAATTTCATCGCTAATGTTGTCGAAAGAACAATCAATCTGCAACTAGTTGAACTAGTATCTAGCTAACTATTTTTATGTCGCTGGTAAAAGGATTATATTTCACTTTTCGATCGAATAAAATCAATGCGTAAGCTGAAGTGTTTTTCGGTATATCAGTATTGGTTTCGAATTCCAGTCGAATATCTACAGCACCACCTTTTAATGACTCATTTTGTCTAGAACAATCTATTACGGCTAGCGGAGCTATACTTTTGAATTGTGCAGGCGTAAGAACAGGCTGATTGTCATGCTCGTAGTAAGATGATTGAAAACCTGCAAACATTTCATACAATTGCGCATATCGATTGCTGGCAAATTCCAGATTTAAATTATCATAAGGATATCTTTCGGAATTGAGATAAAGTGTAATATTTCTTAAATCGCAAGAATCAAATTGGGCCATATTTTTAACAGTTTTATTTTTTCGGTCTGTTTGGAAGCCTACAATAATGTGACGCGGAGTTTCTACTTGATTAACATTTTTTATTGCCCAAGTGTGTCGTTTTGTCTGTTGTAATGCCGGATACTCGTGCAATTCCCAACTTCTAAAATTGATTTCCAACTGACTACTTTGTTCAATGTATTTTAGTAATTTTAAACGATTTACATCAGCTACCGAAATGTGCGGTACTCTCCAATAGACTTTTGTTAATTCTACTTTAAGTTTTTCATCGACCGTATTAATAACAGCATTTAAATCTTGATTGCTTCTAATAAGTACTAATTCTTGTCAAACGTTTAGTAAAATTTTTCTAAAGTCTTCAAAAACTCCCATCAACATTTCGCAGGGGACAAATATCTGAAAATTACCTTTTGAATCGACCAATCCGTCAATAGATGTTTTGGTAGGTGTCCAACCTGCATTCTCCAAGCGAATACTTTGAGTCGAATTATATGACACGTAGGCTTTCATAGTTGCAGTTATACCAACATTTCTTACACGATCAACCACTACACCATTAAGTTCATATCTAATTTCATCTAGTAGGTGAGATATGCCTAAATTTGTAAATGATCCCGTTGCAGTAGCTTTACTATCTGCATCCTTTAACAATTTACCTTCGAAACATATAACACTGTTGCACGGTAAAGTGTACACATCTTGATGTAAAATAGGTATTCGTATTTCATCGTTATTATTAAATGTTGTAGAAGAATAGGGCTGATGTGTATGTTTCTCCGCATAGACAATCGAGTTATCTTGAAAAGCTGTTTCAGTAACGTTTAGTATTTCAGAAGTCGTCATTTTTATTTGATGTAAAACAAGCGCTCTTAATATTACAGAATATTAAAATTTTTCGAATATTAACAGTAAAATTTAATTTAATAACAGTCCAGATGTTTTTTCTTTTTGATTTCCCCCTCGCCGTCACTTCTAGTAGCAGTTAGCTTCAAACCTAAAGATTTTAGAAACAGTTTATTGGCAGATGTTAATCTATCGACTGCAGGCAGCCTACTGATGTTCGAAACAAACTGATCATCCCTAATATATGTTTGTTGCGGCTGCTGCTGCTGTTGCTGAGAGTTGTATCTAACCACCATTTTGTTTCTTGAGATGCAACCTTACCGTGATGGCTTCTCCGCAGAAATTGACCAATTTACCGTTTTGATCCAGTATTTGTATGACAATGTTATCAATAATTCTCGTATTGATTGGTAGATATATAACGTTAGAGGGATTTTCTACAATCTTAAATCCTGGCGGATCTGTAGGGAAAAATTGATGAACTCTGTGTACAGCATTGCTGTTGTGATAAGTACCAGTTACGATATTGCAATCAATACATATAGTATTAACTTTAAATATATCTACAGGATTATCGGAAATATATCTACCATAAGCTTTCAATTTCTTAGGTTTGAACCCTAATAACTGTCCAATACTATCTTTAGCAGTAAAATCGATTGCTAAGGACGATTTAATTTCACTCCTGAGCGTGTTATTATTAGGCTTAATATGTAGCACAGGTTCTGCTTGGTGCTGCACAATATTTTTTTCTAGTATATCATTAGCACTACCTGCTTGAGGGGAGGGTGACTTTGTTACACCTATACCCAGTTCATGTCTAATATATTGACTTATATCGGCAACTTCATATGAACCGTGAGGTATTTCAATTACAGCTTGTTTACCATCAATATCAGTATAATGAAATTTATTATTATTCGAATCAATATTAGGTATAGTATTATAAGCTTCAAAACTGATTAATCCTATAACGTATTCAGATTTCGAATCCAGATGTATGGATGGATACTGAGCTGTGAGAACAGATTCATTTCCAGACAAGGTAAACGTCCACGACATGTTTAATAGTAGACGGTTTAACTAGAACTGAAACAAAACATCTAGAGACCTTTAATTTTAATTACATTCTCCTCCTCTTCCTTCTCTAAGAATCTTACTGGAAATAAAACAACTTTTATTAAACAATAGGTTTTATTTTTCCTTTTACATCCTTATACAGTATACATTGCAATTGTTTATTTAAGATAGGTTCTAACAATAGAGACATTTTATCTATTCTATTCTTAAACCTCATCCTGTCGAGTGCACACAACTGCCAGTAATTGTATGGAAGTTCATCATCCTCCTCTTCTTCTTCTTTCTGACGAATTTCAACAATCGGGTCAAAGTGAACCTGCTTGTTGATTTTACTTCTGGCGATCTTTGTCATACAACACCAAGTCATGTTTAAACTGGGTTATTAACAAGTTCAGGTCTGGCTTCCGCTCGCTTAATTTCAAACAAGAAAGTTCCTTTGAAATATCTTTTAATTTACAATATATTTCAATATCTCTGTTCAATTTCTCCAGATTTTTAGTAAAGCGGTTGAACTGCATTCGATATTTATAGTATCGTTGCTGCTGCTTCATAATGCCAATGTGTACAATTCAGAATTCCCACACTATAAGTACATCCTCAGACGATGACGTCATCCCCCCCACATCTGCAAGTCTTGACAAGTCTGGACAGGTCTGGACAGGTTTTTCTCGCAGTAAACTGGTAGGAAGCTAACACATGGCATCGTGCAAAAATTGTAAACATAAATGCCCGCAATTTACAGAATCATAAGTTTGAAATGCTTGGTGATTATATTTAATAGGATGACAGCTGCCATTTTTGCCACTTGTCAAATATTTCGCAATTTCTATTGGAGGTTTTAAGTCTCCAAAACTGTCAAAGTAAATTGCATCTTTCCCCCGTTTTATGTAAGCCACCCAATGTGTACCAAGATTGGTTTTATCATCCAAATTTACAATACCGCATTCTATATTTCGAACCTGTTTTGGTAAATCATCTCTCATAAAAATGCCGCGAAAGTTAGGAATTTTTAAACGTTTAGCGTATGATTGTAAATCGATATTTGACAAGGCTCGGTTTGGCAGCTGCATTACAAGTTTTTTGTCGTGAACAATCCGTATCCTTTTTTATAAGGTTTTAGATATAAGCCTTTACCTAAAGCTATTGCCTCCATCGTTTTATTATGTCTTTCAGACTCTGCTAATTGTTTTTTTGCCGACTGAGCATCTTTAACCACCTTTGCAATTCCTGCAGCTCCACCGCTAAGAGCTCCTAACGCGCTAAGTCCTGCAAAGATTGGAATCAAGGGTAACATTCCACCTGTTTTTGGCACACGTATTACTCGAGGAGTTTTAATAATCTTGTTTCTCTTTATTTTATTAATTGTCTTAACAGCAATATTTGTAGCATCGCTTAAGTCTCGCAGCAGTCCTCCTCCTCCTCCTAATTCAGTTCGTGCTTTTTTCACTACCTGATTGAAAGTAAGCGTATCTCCAGGTGTTCTCTTTCTCTTTTTACCAGTTTTATTTTTAGCAAAGATTGGAATCAAGGGTAACATTCCACCTGTTTTTGGCACACGTATTACTCGAGGAGTTTTAATAATCTTGTTTCTCTTTATTTTATTAATTGTCTTAACAGCAATATTTGTAGCATCGCTTAAGTCTCGCAGCAGTCCTCCTCCTCCTAATTCAGTTCGTGCTTTTTTCACTACCTGATTGAAAGTAAGCGTATCTCCAGGTGTTCTCTTTCTCTTTTTACCAGTTTTATTTTTAGCTCCCAACCCCATTTTTACTTTTGCCGTCATAGCTGTAGCTACTCCTGCAGCCGAGACACGTTCACCTAAGCTAGCGTCTGAAGCTCTAATACGTCCAATAGCATTTTTAGCTAAAATTCTGTCAGCTTTATGTCGTTCCTCCATATTATCAGAATGTTTTGCATAAGCCAAATCGTGCTCACGACACGCTTGATCTAATTTGTTAATTCCGGGATCTCCTCGTGCAATTCTTTTCTCAAGTTTTGTGCCAGGCCCGCAATATTGATATCCTGGTATGTGCAATTCAAAAGGCAATTTATTAATGAGCGTATTGAGTACACCAGCACCTCGTCGGCGATGGACTGATTTGTTGTTTCGACCTCGAACCATTATATAGAACTGAGAACTGATCGATTAGGATCTTAATATATATAGATATGCGTAGCAGTTTTAGTATGAGTTTCCAAGTAGACGTCATGAGGGTAGTTAAACTAAAAAATAGTTTGCCAATAAAAAATCATGATAATCATACTGCATCTCTAAGCAGGAGACACGGACCGTTGTTACCTTCCACAATACGATGTCTTATTCTAGGCCCATCGAATTGCGGTAAAACAAACATCATTATATCGCTAATAAAAGATGTTAATGGAGTACGATTTGAAAATATTTATATATATTCAAAATCGCTGTTTCAAGCAAAGTTTGAATATCTAAGTATGTTGTTTCAATTAATTCCTGAGGTTGGCTACTATACATACAGCGATGGTGTGAACATTGTACCACCCGACCAAGCTAAATCTAACAGCATTTTTATTTTTGATGACATTGCTTGCGACAAACAGGACGTTATGAGAGAATATTTTAGCATGGGTCGACATAAAAATATAGACTGTTTCTATCTTTGTCAAACATATGCATGCATTCCTAAACATCTTATTCGCGATAATGCTAACATGCTGGTGCTGTTTAAGCAGGACGATATGAATTTACAGAAGGTCTACCGAGATCATGTTAATACCGACATGACTTACGAACAATTTAAAGAAATGTGCGCATATTGCTGGAATAGTCATAAACACGGATTTTTGGTAATAGACAAAGATAGTGATTTAAATAATGGGCGCTATCGTTATGAATTTGATTCGTATATATACATTTAACAATTCTGATGTCTATTATTTGATAGAAAGCTGTTGACGTGTGAACTAGTTTGAATCTGTCAGTCTGTCTAACTGGCTGTTTACCTGTTTACCTGTCTAGCTGTCTATCTGTCTAGCTGTCTACCTGTCTAGCTGTCTAGCTGTCTACCTGTCTAGCTGTCTACCTGTCTACCTGTCTACCTGTCTACCTGTCTAGCTGTCTACCTGTCTACCTGTCTACCAGTCTACCTGTCTAGCTGTCTACCTGTCTACCTGTCTACCAGTCTACCTGTCTAGCTGTCTACCTGTCTACCTGTCTATCTGTCTACCTGTCTAGCTGTCTACCTGTCTAGCTGTATAGCTGTCTAGCTGTCTACCCGTCTACCGCTTACATACTTGCGCCGATAATGAAATCGAATGTAGCGACAGAACTTATTAAAACTAAAAATATTATAAGACAGAAAGTTCGAGCTCTTAAGGAGGGTAAGTTGGTGGAACAACAGCTCCTCGGTAAATTTTTTAAACCTGTTACCGAACAAATGCAAAGTGTTGCAAAAGTGATAAATAAAAAAGAGAATCTCCCATCTTCAAAACTAGAATTATTTACACCAAAACCGGTTGATGAAGTATTGTGCGAAACCGCCGAAGATGATTCTAATACGACTATAGCAAACAAATTTCAACCGTCTACCAACATAGAACCGCAAGCTATAAGTTCTTTCTTAGAACAGTATGATAAACTTCCTAGGAAATATGTAAGCAATTATCTTATAGAAAGACCAAATCTAGGGAGGTATGGAATTAGATATGATTTTGACAAAAACCAATTTTATTTTGGTGGAGATGAGCTAGATATAAAGGGTTCTGATATAATTGTAAAAAATGTTCGCTATGAAGGTACGCCTGGTTTGTACGAATTACTATTTAAAAACGATCCTCAAATAACTCCAACGTCGACAGATAGAGCAAATTATAATGATATCATAAACAGAACAGGTGCGGCGCATAGAAATTTTGATAAAAATGTGCAGAAGGTAGGTTTCAACCAAACGAAATACAAGAAATTTATAAAATCTAACCTGTCATCATCACCCTCGTCTTCATCAGTGCCATTAAGAGCTAAAAAGCGTTCTGGTAAAGGTATGCAGCAAATGTATAAACAAGTTAGCAATAAACCGATGGATTATGTTTACTGGGATGATCCGAACAAGTTAGTCAATCGATTAAAGTTACTGTATGCCTCTCAAGCATCCGGTCACACAAATCATAGAAATGAAATTGTTAGTATAATAGAAGAGTTAAAAGAGGCGGGAATCATTGAATAAAGTCAGTTCGACAATGTCGAGAGATAAGTTCGGTCGTCACATTCAGCACAAAAATCTATACTTTTACGATGACTGTGAATATTTTAATCTTCAGCATAAACGATTAGTCAATCTTGCGCAATCTCTATTGGAAGAGGATTCTGTCAACAAGACCCTCCTTAACAAAGAACTTAATAAGATTATTTATCGACTTTCCAAACACGAAAACTCTGCTAGTACAAATATAGAAATAGCAAATGAAATTATTGCAGACATTCAAGCTGAAATTGATCAACTCTACTTTTCTCTAAAACTAACTAAACCTCCGCCTAAACCTTCAGTTAGTGAAACTGTCTCATTTAGAGAGGTTCAAAATGACCCGGAAGAAAATAAACAGTTCGATTAAGGCTCAAATAGTAGATGAGTTGCATAAGCCTGCACGAATAAATTTTCGAAGGCGTCGTGTAATAGTAAAAGGATTGGATGATCTTCATCAGGCTGATTTAGTAGAAATGATACCATACTCTAAAGTAAATAAAGGTTATCGATATATTTTAGTAATTATAGATGTATTTTCAAAATATGTTTGGTTAGAGCCTATAAAAACCAAAACCTCTAAGGAAGTTACTAGTGCAACTGAAAAAATACTATCTGAAAGCGGTAGAATTCCGAAGAACTTGCAGACAGATCAGGGTAAAGAGTTTTTCAATAAAGATTTTCAAACACTAATGAATAAATATAAAATTAACCATTTCTCAACATTTAGTTCAAAAAAAGCGTGTGTCGTTGAAAGAGTAAATCGTACACTTAAATCTATTATGTGGAAGATGTTTAGTTTGCAAGGTTCATACAAATGGCTTTCTCTATTATCTCAAGTCAGTCACATCTACAATCACAAAAAACATAGTACAATTGGTAAAAGACCGGTTGATGTGAATAAGAGTAATGAGAAGGAAATTCTCAATCAAGCCTATAATCATATAAAAATGACAGATTTAAGTAATGTAAAATTTAAGGTTGGCGATCCTGTGCGAATTAGCAAATATCGAACAATATTTGATAAAGGATATACGCCCAACTGGACTAATGAAATATTCACAATCGATCAAGTTAAATTAACTAATCCTATTACCTATCTACTAAAAGATGCTTCCCATCGGTCTATTCAAGGATGTTTCTACGATCTTGAGCTTCAAAAAGTTAAATATCCAGACATACATCTCGTTGAACGTGTAATAAAACGAAAACGTAACAAAGTATTTGTAAAATGGCTTGGATTTTCAAATCAGCACAATAGCTGGATTGATGCTAAAAATATTGTCTAAATTACCACGTTGTGATGACTCATCACTTAATTTTCATCGGTGCTATATAAACCTGATGTGCTGTAGTATTTTTATCATTCTCCTGCACACGTTCCTTCCAAAAACATGGCAGATTTCAACCAGAAACTTTGCAACTTAAATGAGGTTAAAGAGTGGGGAAATGTACGAGATTTGAAGATTGACGAAAAATATCTAATAATAAATGTGTATCGATGTCCGACTAAATACGGCAATAAAGTGGCGGTGGAATTGGACAACTTCAGATTCATTCTACCAGCACGTTACGATTGCCTAACAGATGCTGACTTGCAACAATTAGGAAAACGTCGCTACAATATCATCTCGGGTGGCAAGTGTGGGAGCAGCACGAAACTTGTCTTCGAGGAAATCGTTCAGACAGAGATGACATCCGTAGCACAATAATTAGCTGATATGTATTTATAATAATTTTTATACATGTATGTTTTAGGTAAATAAATACAAATATATTTACATTGTTGTTTTATTACACCATTGTGCCCGATTACAGGAACATGCCAGGTTGGCCGAGTGGTCTAAGGCGCCAGATTTAAGCTCTGGTTCCCTAAGGGAAGCGTGGGTTCGAACCCCACACCTGGTAATTCTTTTTTGTTTGTCTAACAAACATCAGTACTTGACAAATTTATTTCAAGATCATTTTTGCAGATCAGCACATTTTAATCTCTAGACTCATCAACTGTATTAGCAAAAACTTCCAACTGTGTTGATTTTTCTAAAACAATGGGTTTCTTTGTTTGAATTTTTTGCAGATCAACACATTTTTTTAATCTCCAGACAACAATAGCTTCATTGTTCTCGAATTTCGTGCTGATTTTAAAACAAGGGATGCCATTGTTCAATAACATCCTGCAAGAATAGACTGCGTACTCAGACGATGACTCACATCCGGTCGAGCCTGAGAAAATGTTGATAGCTTCTGATTTACTGATAACATCCTGCATGAATAGACATGTCTGCATCCCAGACGCTCGAGCGTGGGAAAATTTCAAAAACTACACTTTTAACCCAAAAAATTCCCGGAAGTGACCGAGGTTAATGACCCCGACTAGGCCACGCCCACCGGCTAGGCCTGTGACCTTGACCTCGGCCAAAAAATTCCCGGAAGCGACCGAGGTCAATGACCCCGACTAGGCCACGCCCACCGGCTAGGCCTGTGACCTTGACCTCGGCTAGTCCCGTGACCTTGAAAAAAGTTCAAGGTCAAATGTGAGCCAGAATCCCCCTAGCTACACTACTAAAAACTTTATAATTACTTACAATCTCAAGAAAATATCACCGCTGATGAACATATAATTTATTGTTCATTGATTAATGAAACATTTTTAGTAGTAGAAACATATTAAAATTATTCCAAAGTTAAAAATTTGGTTATCCTTTAAGACACAACATGTGTTAGATTATATTTGCTGCTAAAGAACCCTATTAAAAGCCACTGAGAATCGACGCTTCCTATCCACATAACGTGTGTCACAAAATTTTTGAGACAAATTATTCTTCACATACCTAGAAGGAAAAGGCCTTAATCTAATTACCATTGGTGGTAAAACAAATAGAGCTTTGCCACCCTATATGCCATACAACAGAGTTTAAAGCTATAGTCGGCATTTCTACAGGAAATCGTACGACACTCACTAATGACCAATAGAAAAATTAATTCACGAGCCGTAACCAAGGCAACAACAAAATTTCTTGGATATTTTTTGTAGGTAAACCAACCTAACTGTGAGGGTTTGTGTCGTTACGATTTTTTTACCGAATCTGCATTCGAGCATTAATTCATAGCCGGAAATTTTTTGATGCGTTCCAACAACGTCGTATTAATTTGCCCGAACGAAACGCGAGAATAAATGCTCCGCGAATTGAGTTCACATAAGGTGCAAATAATAAAAAATATTCGACTTACAAGCTGATAGTCTAGGGATCGCTCCTGCTTGTTCTCAAACCAAGATTTTGAGAAAATCAATCAAATTAATTAATATACAGGGTGTTTTTCGAATCGATTTTTAAAAATGGCCAAGAGTAAACTACCTTTATTAGAAGAGATAACAAAAAAAAAGTATTAAGAAAAGTTGTTTACAATGAAGAATGGTAGACCCTTAATTTTCAGACAAATCGGCGTACTTTGATTTTTACATTTTTTAAAATGTTTTATACCAACATACTTTTTATCGTGGTTGTAGGAGGTATTCTAACTGGTTTATGAACTAATATGTTAAAAAAATAATGGAGTGCCTCCTATAGCTACGATAAAAGGTATGTTGGTATAAAAAATCAAAAAAAATGTAAAAATCAAAGTAGGCCGATTTGTCTGAAAATTGAGAGTCCACCATCACTCTTAATTCTAAACAACTTTTCTTAATACTTTGTTTTTATTATCTCTTCTAACAAAGGTAGTTTACGCTTGGCCATTTTTTTTAAATCGATTCGAAAAACACCCTGTCTATTAATTAATTTGATAGATGTCCTCAAAATCTTGGTTTGAGAACAAGCAGGAGCGATCCCTAGACTATCAGCTTCTAAGTTGAATATTTTTTATTATTTGCACCTTATGTGAACTCAATCCGAGGACACACTGTATGTGATAATTTTAGTACTGCTCCCGAACATGTAAAATTTGAGAAAAAATCCAAACTTTCTGATGGTGTTCTCGTATGGTGCGCAATTTATTCAGTTGGTGTGTCGCAACCATATGTGGGACGTATAAGAGGCGAATCAGTTACCGGCGACCACTGCACGCGAAGATGACTTCCGAAATAATGTAATAATAATAATAATACTTATTCGCATAATTAGTACATACGCGCCTGATATGAATAAACCACGAGGCCAGAGGAGAGAATTCTATGAAGATTTGCAGAATCTAATTGATGCGATACCTGAGAGTTGTTACGTGTCAAAAGCGTAATTAACATTCAAATTTATTTTGTGTGTCCGTGTAAAATCTCCTTTATTTGAACACGGTCATCGTGCAAACGCAGCTTTCCGTTTTGGCCAATTGCCTGTATATACAGGGCGACTGAAATTACTTCAATCTCAATTTTGGTAACCTAATACATATTAGCTGAATTTCATCCGGTATTTTTAGCGTCACTTGCGAGTTGTAAAATATCAGCGATTCCGCTTGCTTGAGAATTTCTCTCCAGTAGTCACCCGGGGACTGTGGAAACTTCTGCGAACTCTTTTACTTCAGAGGGCCCCTCTGTTCATGGGAACCTAGTTCGAGTTTGGACCTCCTCGCCTGAGTGCTTTGCTATGGCGTTTGCTGGCGTCTTCCATCTGCACCTGCTTGCTTGAAGGCTATTTGTTTTACCCCCTACAGAAGCATGAGGCTCTCAGATAAGTAGCGTGCAACCTAATCATTTGTACCGCAAGCACGGTAAAAGAAACTGTAGCTGTACTTAATATGTATTTGTACATTTTACTGGTTAAATATTAGATTGTGTATTAAATTGTGCTAATCACTGCTATGACAACGTTAATTTGGGGTGCACCTTTCAAGTAAGTAACGACTAATCAAAAATTATAGAATTTCTGTATTGGTTACTATATGCAGCGTTGTTTAATAAACCGAATGCACATGTTTACATCATTCAGTGTCTGATTTCGTTACTGCTACTTTCTGTATTTCAGATATTGTATTATAGCTTGATGCGATTTAAACTGAGTTTTCGACCTATTTGAGTATATTTGTTGTAATTGCAAAATTTGTTGGCGCTTATTATATTTGGTAATTACATCGTTTAAAGAACTGCACACCGTCTCCACTGATGTCTACTGTCTAGCTGGTGGGCCCTCAAATATACTCTTGTAGCGTTGCAATATTTTAAAATATTTAAGAAATATATAGTTAACAAGGAGGGAGGGTAACAAAGTCATTATATCATTACTATGGGCGATCTCAATGCACGTGTAGGTAATGAACCACTTGTAGGAGTTCAACAGCGTTTTAACGAATCGTTGAGCAATGACTACGGCGACATATTAACTGATTTCTGTACTGACGAAGATTTTAGAATTAACAATACATTTTATGATCATGACCGAAAGTACAAATATACTTTTACGAGTGCACAAGGCCATCAATCTGTAATAGATTACGTACTAATAAAAATTGTATGTCCTCCGAAATATTAGATAAAAGAACGCTGAATTCCGCTAATACAGAAAGTGCTTTATTAATTATTTTATAAAATAAGATTCAAGTACCACATCCCTCGAGAAATTCCATCCACATTTATAAAGAAATTGAATATACATAGAATCGCTAGAAAACGAGAGTACTAAATATTTGTATGCTAGGCGTATTAATGAAGATCAAATAAACGATAACGATAGCAATGAAGAAGCATGGAAAAAGCTTAAAGATAACATACTAAGAGCAGCCGAAGAAAGAGGAAAGTCAGAATAATAAGAGTAAAACACTTTGGTTCACAAGAAAGGTAAAATAAATAGCTGAATGAAGAATAAAGCATTCCTGCGATACAAAGTCAAAATAATATGTACGGAGCACAGAAGAAAGTGTGGCGAATGTTTCGAAATAGAAAGGCAGAAGTTAGTGACACTGTAAAGATAAACATAATAGATAGCACACAGTAGGAGGAGCACTTTAACAAACTACACACGGCAGATGAAAGCCAAGGTAACTTAACACCCTCCAAGAGAAAGGAAAATAAAATAAACGAACCTGAAATAATAAAAGAAGATGCAGAAAATGCAATCAGAACATTAAAGAACAGAAAATTGCCTGGAACAGACGGTATACGGAACGAATTATTAAAATATGGTGGAACGAAACTGGTCAAGGAATTGGTAAAATTATACAACTGTATGCTTACAAATCAAACGGCCAACAACCAATGCGATGTTTATAATACGTCATGTAGTTGAAAGAGGGATCGAATTGAACTCGCTTGCTTTTATGTGGTTTGTGAACTTAAAGAAAGCTTTAAATTAGGTAAAACTACATGACATCATATCATTCTGGAAAGGAAAAGGCGTTCCATCATCCCTTGTAAGACTAATGATATATATCAATTCAGACATTAAAACAAACATGCAAGTAGGGAAACAGTTAACAGAAGAAATAAGGAGGAATTGCACAAGGAGGTTCATTAAGTATAATCCTATTTTATCTAATCTAATATAATCGATAACGTTAGGTAATTACCAGGATACCGCATGGGTAATCAAAATATCTGTATTATATGTTATGCAGATGATACAGTGCTCTTCGAAAACACAGAAAATGATCTCCAACATCTTCTCCATAAATTCGTTACCACTGCAAAGGGTAGAATATCAAAGTATCGGTGAAAAAACGAAATCAATGGTTATATCTAAGCAGCCTATACGCTGCAAACTAAAAATTGAGAGAAATATAAGACACCAAGTTATGACCTTTAAAAACCTGGGAATAGACGTACCAAGCGATAGTAACCTCTACAAAGATGTCAGAGAGCAAACCATGAAAGGAACGAGCATATCTGGATACCTTCGCGACGTAATTTCGAGAATTAAGTATCTCGGCACAAAGACCACTATTAAAATTTATAAAACGTGTGAGACCGGTTGTTTCAGTTGGTGTGCGTCTTTATAACTTTCCAGGTCTTTGAGCACGGTCTATTTAATTTCAGGATCTGTGGCGCATAATTTGATCGTCGCGCGCGCTCTCCTGGTTGTGTTTTGTTTTTATCGGTGCATTGAAGCGATAATGTCCGGGGCCTTGGTTCCGCTTTTTTTTCTTTTGTGCAACGGTTTCAAGCAGTTAAGCTTCCATTGGACTGCCTGCAGTTTCTGCAGGCATGTTGATGTCATTTTATGGAATCCGCCCTCGCTGATGTAGCGGTTTATGCAGCTCTGACAGTTTCGTAAGAGAGTTTCATCTCAGGACAATTGTCGGCGGATTTGCTGGTTGCACGCTTTTTTGGATCCACTTGCACGTGACTCACAAATTTGGGCCGCAGGTTCGGAGCCCCACTTAACCCCCTTCGCTGTTCACGGGAAGTTTTGCAGTTCCACACTGCGGCCAATGACCTTAACCCTATACGGCCGTGAATGCACAGTCCAGCTTTCTGTGTGCCATTGGAGTTAACCTCCAATGTTCTGTGCCAGCTCTCCATGTTTTGTTTGCCTTTCTTTAAAACTAATTGAATACTGTGGACAGTGATCCGGTGCCTTGACTACCTCATTTGTTTTGTTGCAGTTTCTGCCTGAATTCCTTCAAAATCCCGTGGGTTTTACTTTGGACTTTCGCCGTCATTTATAGTTCGCCTGACGAACTCCATGGCTACCCCCCAGGGCCCATTGGTACGACTAAACTTGAACATTTAATGATTTTTATCCTCGGAGCCTAATTTAGTCCTCGTTACATTTTTAAATTGTTGTTGGTAGTATTTAATGTAGTTTATATGTGAAAATTTAAAACTATGGAATTAGCAACTTACTCGCAAGTCGAGTTTATGTGTTTCGAACTGCACCTTGTTTTACATATATTTATGACCTTATTTTTGAATATTCACCTGTACCTTGTACTGGCCTGCAGGAAATTTTATATCTGATTATTATTATTAATTTATATTTCGAAGTTCTTTCTTTGGAAATTGAATGCTAATTTACGGAGCTTCATATAAAATTCACCAGTATTTCTGGATTGTGTAAATTCAAACATTTATTACTACGACAGAAACACGTTCTTACTAGTAACAACATTTTCAATTAAACAATTCTGAAATGCTGTAATCAGCTTACGGGAAAAATTTATGCATGTTAAAAAATATAAATACGTAGCACCTAAGCCATTTAAAGCCTTTGTTAAACGCAAATATTGCTTCTTCAGAGACACATTTAGCAATAACAATTGGTGGCAGCGGTAGAATTTTCTCTTTCAGATCAAAGTAACTGATAAATATCTGCTTCTCCGTGGCTAGATGAGGGTATGGGAAATCCTTCAGGGCATAAAAATACTATACATGCTTGTAATACGTTTACGGTCAAACAGATATTATTGTTAAGTAATTTGACACAACAGGTTAATCCAACTTACATACAGATCACAGTCACAAAAATTAACCTTCTGTTTCTACATAATAAATGTAAAGATAAGTTTCCAAGACAATGTTTACAAACCCATTTCAGTACAGTTTTTTTCAATGTTAACAAATTCCTCTAATCTATATTTTATTATTTCTGTAATATTCCACTACACTAGAAATCATAATGCGTTAATTTTGTATGCTTCTGAATTATTCAAGCTAACGCTCAAACGGATTTAAAACGCAGTTTAGATATGTGCACAGTCGAATAAGCTTCATATTTAATATAAGCGAAACGAACCCATTATTCGCAATTGGGGCAATTAAACCACAAATGCTTTATAGAATATATAAGATTGGTTACGTAAGATGAGGAAATTTATTTTCTACTCGAGTATTAAAATATGCAGTCACGAGTAGAATTTAAGATTTTAAATACTTTGCAAGAGCAACCACTAGAATTTATTTAGAAACCTCCTTCCACTTTATATTGATATATTAGATACAAAGCTTCCACGAATACAAAGGTTTTTCGCTCGTAACGCGACTGGCATCTGAACCACCCAAAACTAGAGAACCTCCGGACTTCACATGCACTGCATTTCACTACTTGGCCGACAAGAGCCATTATTTACGTCTTAACCGTGAACGAATAGCTTCTTGAAAAAAAAAGCAACTCGCCTTGGCGTTGTTCTTGTGGTTGCACAAAATAAATTTCGCGGAATGGCATGCGAATGGGAAGTAGAAAATAAAGAAAAATTCAATTCCGATTCATCGTATTTCTTTCTGCAAAGCAGTTGTATTTTATGGCCACTTTCTCCATATAATATCGACTTAACTACGTATAGTTTTCGTATAAAAGTTGTTTATAGTATTGCTTTATAGATCGTAACTGAGCCCACCAGCGCAGCAGACAGATTGTGGAATTTATATTGGCTACATTTTGCTCATATTTGCATAAGCAACGCACGCAGAATAAAGCAAAATTTACACTTGTATTGATGGCACTGGATATCATATTGCAACGGTGACGTTGTAACAATACGCCCAAGTACAATCGTTAATGCCGATGATAAAAAACCCGCAAACACTATTAAAGTTACTTAGAAGGAAATACCTGTTGCGCCTTTTCTACATCGACATATTTTTCATAACACTCCTGTTGAATTCCTGTTCATAGCTGATAGACTTCTTTATACAACATGCCAATACTTGTATAGTTTAAGCAACAAAGTAATTACGGAAACGACAAATAAGTTTATTTATATATAAATCACCCTTAATCTTACTTAATTTACAAACCGGTTCAAGAACAGTTTTAAGCTGTTCCAAAAAATACTGCAAATGCAGAGTTTACAATATCGAACTTCTCAAATATTGAGTATGAGGCGTATGAATTCAGTGCTGCATTCTATTAGTTTCAACTTCCGCCATTTAATAATAAATGTAGGTTATTTACATGCACCTTGTAGTTTCAAGATATTTTCATGAGTTGGAATTCTAAAATTAGTACAAAGCTACCCTTGACATTGCATTAGCTAACCTCTGGCAACCATAACCTGTAAAAGTATTCCATCTACGTTAAAATTTTGCCTTCAATTCTCATTGTTCTTCTCACTTTTTCACCATATAGTAACACTTTGGATTGCTCTTGACACCTGCCTTTGTAATTTTTTCAATGATTATTTTGCCTTTCGACAATAACAGCTTTTATTTTAGCCATGTTTATTCCAACATTCCTAGCAAAAACAAACGAAGTGCATAGAATGGACATATATTGATATGGATTTGAATATGAAGTATAAATATAATTTTATTTATTAAAATTTAATATTATCAAAATGTCGTTGCTCATACGTATCAAACCATGTATCATCTTTCATTTATAAATAATAATGGATATGTACTATTTAAATTGCCCTTTTTTATATTACTAGGTCGATTAACAAAATTAGAGACATCAAAACAGTTGGCTAGGTGAGATCATGCATTCAATTATGGCTTAATAAATTAATTTGATAACATTTTCTTTCTGTTCTATCTGTGTAATGCTGCGTTTATTTAGACTCTGCGTTGTGCACCAAACTGTAATGCGACGTTTATTTACGCCCTATCGTTACTTTAATTTGAATTTAATTACCCTTTGTTTGGTAGCTAACTCAGTCGTGAATGCATAAAACTAATTTCTTACTTTAATGTGGCTATGGGGATGTCAATGCTGCTTCGCTCTGAGCCTGCCTCGTTTATACTTATATTCCTGAAAATAGACACTCTAAATCCGCTAGGAATAAAAGTCCGACTGTTTACATAAACGACGTATACTTTAGATGATATACATACACATACAGACAAAAACATACATAGCGACAATACATATGCGTTATATACTGTCAGCAACAAAATATAGTTGAATTAAATTGCTAAACAAAATATAATTGAATTAAATTGCTACATGCTAAAGGCTGGGTCTACTCGCTTTGTATAACTAACAATAGAGTCATTAACAACATTTAAATAAATACAACACAGCAAGAGCCGGGCAATCAAAAGATAGGCAGCTATTATAATGAATTAACACAAATTTTAATTAATAATATAAAATAAAGCCCAGCCGGCTCATTCATAATAATATGTTTAGAAATCGTCTTAATATATATGCGGAATATAGATGTGGTATCTATATTCTGCAGTTACCTCCTATTCCATGTAACATTCAGATCTATGGACCAGCATAACTGCATGACAGAGGTAACCTATGGAAGCTCATAATAACAACATCTAAGGTCGTCCTAAATATATTATCTATCTATAAATATATACGAATATATTATATATTGCCCTATTGAAATCATCCGTGAGATTGTCCGAAATCTACATTGACCTATTGCTACTAGAATATTAGCAATACTAGACATATAAGATGAAATTTTACTTTGAAATATTAGGATCACGTGAATATAGTTTATAGTCAAATAACTACTCAAACCGAACATAATTTTGTATGCAATCCTCTTGACACAAACATTTTAAAACGACGAGCTAGGTAAAATTAACAGTAGCAATCGACAACAGACAAATGGCATATTTATATTGAAAGTAAGTTGACTTACCAAATGTTTTAAATACGGGAATACAACGATGTGGTAAAGTTCAACTACACTGCATTTCACAAAAATCTGGAACAAAAGAAAACGTTAGAATGAGATTTGTGACCGGTAGATGGTACTAGGTGCATCTTAAGTTTTATGATGAATTTTCATTTTGTTCAACACAAAAATTAGAAGTTTAAACCTAGTGCTCTATGATTACTTTGATTTTCTACTCCAGACTATCTGCTGAGCTATTGCTATTGACCGCGACCAGTTTTTACAAATTTGTATGTTTTGTCACAGCCCCTTAATCAATTGGGACCAACTCAAAATTATATGAAAAGTCACATGGAACTACATAACTTTTTCGTTGTTGCTTGGTTTATTTTATATAAATTGGCTCTTGTTTGAAAATTTTGGAGGACATAAAAGGTAAGGGCTTTTCTAGAATACAGTCATCTTAATAATTTGTCGTTGTAACGTGTAACTATTCAACAAATTTAATGAAAACAAGCAAACAGCAACAGTTTTGGCGTTTGTACTCGCGTTGTACTCGTTTAGCGGTCGCGCAACTATTAGCAGCGTGGTGTAGTGGCATATACATAGACTGCTGAACCTGAAGTCGCGAGTTAGAATCTTGGCCCAGACAAGATTTCTTAAGTTATCGACAGGCGCGGATGCAAATTTCTTCGTACCTTTAAATCCCAAATGCCGCACTATCGGCGCTTCTTTTCCATTCGCACTTTCTTTTAACGGTACTGATAGTCGCTGACTCGCAATAATTAGTGCTCGCCTCTCTTGCGAATTGTCCTACCGAAGTCGTCGCACATACGGCGCGATAATGTATATAACATAATATGATAACGGCCATACCGCACTGAAAGCATAATTTCAACAGATTTCAAAGACTGAATGTGTATTAACAAGAAGGCTATTATTATTGTAATATTTTTTAATGCATGTATCTTAATTATATGACTCCAAACGGAAATAAGCATATAGCAAATCTTTATTTGAACATTATTCACTAAATGGACCGTACTGTATTAAAAGTATCTGTACCTGTATTCCACAATCATAAGATACGGGATTAACTAGCTTTGGGGTTGCTAATGCAGTTATTTAGTTCATTAAATATTCAAATCAACGCAGAATACGCCAAGTCACGAAGAAAGTGTGGTCTCTATTTCTAAATTCTCTGATTTTTTTATCATAGCTTTGAGTGTATTTTTTTTTACTATAATAGCGACTATCATACTTAAATTAGAAACACAGAGATTAGAGAATCATGTAAGACTAAAGCTGTTGTCAGAAGGGGACAACACAGAAGGAGAATGTTGACAGAGCAGTAGAACGGATAGGCGATCAACGGAGCACTAACATCTGTATGCCGCAGAAACCACATGAACAAAGATTGTCAAGAAGACCATTTAAACGCTGACGAGAAGTACACGGACCAACACAAGAACAAGGCTAACCAAATTCACAATTCGCATACCTAATAAAAAAGAAGCTTCAAATTGAAAACACCTTATCTCTGTAAACAATGTAAATCACTCGCAGGATAACGGTTCTGAAATATCCGCACAAAACTAATGGAAAAAACATCAGAATAACACTTTATATTTTATTTGTGCCTCTGCTTAAAATGCGATACAAACAAATAGTTTTGGGTAATAACACTGTTCATTTGTATAGTTATCAAAATTTTATACGGCAAGCGGGTTCTTAAGCGCGATAAAGTTTCACTGCAGGAAGTTTGCACAGGCGGCGATTGAGTATTCTCTTTTTAGTATTTTAAACAGTGCTGAATTCGTAGATTTAAAGTTATTACAAATTCTATATATCAAGCCTCTTTTTAATTTTGATATGTACGCTACCGGAATTTCCCGTTTTATTCATGTACGCAAAATAGATAAGGTGTCGCCGGGGTAAAGGATAGAAGAAGAAGATCTGGGAAAGTATCCTCAGGCTGAAAGATGGAGTTCAGTAGCGCATTTTGCTTATAACAGGAAGGTAAGGTTTACGAATAAGGTTGCTTTGAAGGCAGTTTGACTAACCTACGCAAGGGAGGTTTCAGGTCAGGTTTATGGGTGGCTCAGGCAGTCCAACTTCTCAGAAAGAAGCTAGGAGTAGAACTTACATGACCTTGGAAAGAAAGGTAGTTCTGGACAGGATTGCCTTTAGGTCCAAGGTGGCTCCCGACTCTGGCTCAGGTTCTGGTCTGGACTTGGAAAATAAAGGGTTAAATCTCTTTGAGCGAGACTTGCCGGGCTTCTCTATCTCCTTCCATGTCGTTTATGTAGGAAAATATAAGTATGGCTAATTAGTGATAATCTGGTAGGGACGGAGAGTAAGAATGAACAGATGGAGCGACGCCGCGTAGCTTGCGCAATTCGCCGGTTTCACACTTGTGCCTTGTCAGACAATAGGCAGGATCTCCGACGGACTTCTTCTGGTTTTACGGAATTCCTAGTGAGCCCAGATGATTTCATGCCACGACCGGATGGCTCTTCTGACTGTGTCATAATACCTATAAATTGATAACGACAATTAAAACGTTTTAAATCAATTTGTAGGCAAGCGAAGCGGCAAAGGCTTATGACAGGATAAATAGAAAAAATGTGTATAGTAATAGTAGAAGAGTTTAAAATACCTTGAAATTTAGCAAGTGTACGATGGCAGACACATTCATACAAGCTAGAGTACCAAATAAAATATTAGAAAATAGCAGAAACAAGAACAGGGCTAAGACTGCAGAATAACCTGTATTGTTTAATCTAGCTCTAGAGAAAATTATGCAGCAACCCCTTATTTATGCTGATGATGTAATCATAGTAGGAAAAGACGTTCTAATTACAAATTAAATATTTATAGAATTAGATGCACAGAGAAAATGATTAGCCTTCGAATCAACGGAGATAAAGCAACAATGCTGGAAATCCCTAAAAACCGACCAAAAGTGAAACAAACGTAACATTCGAAAATCTTAACATAGAACTAGTTAAAAGATTCAAGTACTTAGGAGTGAAAATAACTAACCACAATGAAGAGTTAACACAAAGCAGCGCCAGGATCATGCAAAGGAATTAAACAATGTTCTCATTTAATCGAATTTTAAGGGTTAACGATATCGACAGAAACATAAAATTAATAAAATATAAAACATTAATAAATCCTAGAATTACACACGGAAGTGAACCTTGACCCGTTATTCAAAAAGAATGAGAGGTATGAAGCAGTCAGTGAAATCACGAATTATACCAAGAATTTATATCTAGGGAGAAAAGGTGTTATTTCTATCATACTTTTTTAACCTAGAAACTGATTTCTACTCTCGGTTGTGGAAAAACGTATTGTTCCCGTTGTGAATTGAATTAGTACTTTGGTTAAAAGAATCACTCGTATGATATTGGGCACCCTTTTTATCCTCAGACCACGATAGGTACATAAAAGTGGAAATATTCACAATCGCTGTTATGTAGGTGCAAAGAAGACCAATTCCTAAAAATTTACAGTTGGGCTAATTTTAGTAAAAATTCAATTTTTTTAAGACTTATCTACCCCCAAGTACCAAATAAAATGTTCTTAAATAATTGTAGATGCGCATTTGTTGTGTTCTATAAATACACATACAACCACACTATACATAAACTAATAGTTAAACAACTGCAAAACAAATAAAAGAATTCAACATAAAAATACCTCATTGATCTGGATCTGGGTACAATTTCAACTGTAATTGAAACGGAAGCTTCAATAGCAAACAGTTGCGATAACGACTAATTAAATATAAATACTGATAATGTCGCAACAGCAAAGAATTTATCGGTATAATTGCGCAACTGCATTCAATAGTAGACTAACGCTGGGAGCATATTTCAATTAGCAAATAAATTTTTGATATGTAGAGAGTATAATTATTAGATACAACACTCACAATATTTGGTTTTATATTTTTACTTTCACAAGAAATAAACTGCTCAAGTACAGGTCTAAAGAGAAGCTTCAGCACTGCGAAAACAACGGTTGACCTTTCGCCAAAACCAAATAGCGCATGAAGGTGCTCGGGACCTTAGCAACAACTTTGCCCCCTTTCAAAATTTCGATATCTGTAGCCGTTCGAAAGTTACAGGCGATCCAGACAGACACACGGACACACAGACAGACGGACAAAACGTTCGCAAAGTACGCTGAAGCTACTAATAAAGTAGATTTTACTACAATTTAATTTGTATCTTTAATAAGTCGTGAGCTACAAGGACATAAATTTCAATATTTTCCGAAGTTTAGCTTGTAAATAATTAACTAGGTTTCCTCTAAACTGTTCGAAAAGTAATATTCAGTATTATAATAGAGATAAAATTATTACCAATACCTTTTTGTTATTTCTTAACATAAAATGAAGTGAATGCCCCTGAAGTTAAGTATATGTGTAGGATTCTCTGGATTTGACGTAACCATTCACGGGGATGTGATTCACAGTACGTGCATCATCAGATAAGCTATTCACCATGTAAATTAAAATCGACCTATGATAGTACAATGCTAGATACACAGTAATTGGCAACTCTTTTAGGATATGTAAAATATATTTTGTTTCGATCAAATTAAGTTGTTATCTATAGTATACAATCTGCACTAAAATACTATAAGTAGAAAATATTAACCTTCATTGATCATTTAATAAATTTTATATAAAAAACTACAATCAACACAACATTTATATTCGCCTTGTTTCCTAAAGAACTTTCAGAACCTGAAGCTTCTACCTCTAGCTTTAAATTTCTATTGCATCAGAAGATGTTCTGACAGTTTGATTTAGAGCATTAGATGGAAATTTAAAATATACGTGTAATGTGGAAAATCATTATCTCTTAATTTATACAGTTATACATATCTTTATATTTGCTTAAAATTGTCTTAGATGGCAAGTCTGTAAATGTAAAGACTTCAAGGCACACAATTTCATGCAAAATATATAACAGAAAAATGGAGATATATTTTTATAAGTATGTAGCTCGTTCTAAACAGTTCTAAAAGAAATTAGAAATAAATAAAATGGAGTACCTAGTTGCTTTTTTATAGGTTTCATAAACCTTCCATGAGCTGGTCGTTACTGCTAAGTTACTACTTCATTAATCTAACAAATTTGAAGTGTTAATACCAATAAATATTCTTAAACACGATCGTCGAAATAGCACATTAATTAAAAATTTAGGAGTTTATAAAAAAGTGCGTTGCTCATAATGAAGTTTAATATGAATAGTTAGTTTTCGTACAATTTTTAAATGCAGTTTCCTCGATTCAGATTATTCACATGCTCATTTTCACAAATTTTGTTATAGAATCTGCCTGAATGTTCTACTGATTCACAAGTGTAAATAGCGTCACTAAACGTTAGTTGTTTTTATGGACTGCAGAGTCTGGAACGTGATAAAATTTCATCGATTTAATTAGAAGTGAGGCACCGATTGTTTTTGCGTCATGACTAAACACAATTCGCAATGCACGAACTTCTGCGTTCCGCAGACTTGTACCTTTTGAAACGTACGTCAGCTTGTATGACAGCGAACTGTATGGCATGCAGCTTGTCGAGCTAGTGCTTGATGAATTGGTGTATTGTGACGCCGGGGCACTTAAGGATAAATGGTTTTCTAACGTGATTTGTTTTATTTCCCATGTGATAGGTCACATATTAACCCCTGATGGTCTATAAAGTACTACAATGTTTGTATGCATTAGCCGAAACGACTCGTGTTCGGAATGTCTTCGAGAAGAGAACTACTTGAAGCAAGCGCGCTCGAGGGCCATTTAAGCTTGAAACGATTAGCTTTGGATTTACGGCTGTTTATTGCGTTATTCTACCCAGAATCACTGGTAAATTACTAAATCCCCATAGAAAAACAACCAGCTTCTTGAAGTGCACCTGTTTACCAATCTGTAAATTAAGGCCACGGGAGACCCACAACAGATATCGTTAATAAATGTAAGTCAAAGATGTAACTCTTCAACAGGACATCTTTAAAAGCTCTTGAACGTTCGTTGCGTAAATTGTAGTGTTTATGAAAATTAATTATATGATAACTAACTGCTATACAATTTTCAGAGTGCGTGACGACATTCATTGTCGCTGCCACCAATTGTCATATTTTGAGACTACAATTTCTATAATTTTGGTTGTACATTCCTAACTAAACTGACATCCTTATAATTAATAGACTGTCATCATCAGCAAAATTAACTTTTTAATTATATATTTTCATTACAATCTATTACTACATATTTACCTAGAAGAACTTACCGAAACAGTGGAGGTGGCTCAGCGGTCGAGCCAGAAAGCTGGCTTCAAACCTTAGTAACTCGGCTACAAAAACATTGTGCCAATTTTACTGTCATTGTCACCAACTTAGCCAGTTGTTTCTCTCACACGCATATAGGGTATCCCATAACTTATGGGCTATAGAGCAATCCTTTATCTAATAGACGTGTCTGTCTGGGACGCAGTTTTGTCTGTCTGGGACGCCGTTTTGTCTGTCCGGGACGCTGTTTCAGCAGCCAAACCGTAAGAGATAGAGAAAAAAGTTATTAAAGTTATATGTTTGGAATGGTCATGTCAGGTCAGGAACCGAATTTCAGTCACGTGACACTTTTCGAGAAATCACAAAAAAGGCCGTTTTTCAAATAGAACGCGTATTAAATAAAAACTGTTTCCGCAGCCAAACGGAGCTGCGACCCTCTGCGCCTTAAAACGTCGATCGGTTAGGCAAGCACTTTGACACCTTCCAGGTCTGGGTACTGTTTTTATTTAATACGCGTTCTATTTGAAAAACGGTCTTTTTTGTTTTTTAAATGAGACATTTGTCTCACTGGACTGCTAGTTAGAGGTAATCGACATAAGTAGTTATTTTGAGCCAAATTTGCCCAAGTAAATGTTATGGGACATCCAGTATAATATACAGTGTGCCTACTTAAGTTGGAACCATATGGAAAAAAAATATTATTGGTTTAAAAAAAAGGTATTCTTGATAAAAAGTTCTGCATGGTCCAAAACTTAAAATGCAACCGTCAGATATCAATTTTTACAAGCCGTATATGAGGTTTGTCAGAAAATATAATTTTGATCAAGAGTAAAGTACGTTTATTTTTGACAAAATCGAAAATTTTCATCGACAAAAGTTGATTAGAATTGAAAATTACATTCAAATATGCAATTACACCAATCTATCATGAAAAATCAGATTTTCTTATTTTTTTACTAACTTTTCTACACATTGATTCTAAATATTTGAAAACGTTATAAATTACGTTTAGTTTTGAAACATTATTTCTCTTATCTACTATAAACATGATAACCTTTCCTTTTCTTGATGTTTGTGAAGAATTTAGCAATTTAAATACATACGTAAAGGATGCATCACAAATTGTATTTATTTTTCAACTAGGAAAATCCATACAAAAAATAATTAGTGAACAAACAATATTAATACATAAAAATAAACATAATTAAATTTTCATTTATACAGCTAAAGCCTCAACAATTCTGTTTTTTTCTTCACAAGTTAGCAAAGCTGATATTTCTAATGTAATTTTGTAAATACTAACGCGCTTTGGCGTGCACTGTCAAACAATTCTTGTCAGTGCATCCTAGATTATTCAAGATGTTCAATTTAACATAATCTAGGATGCACTGACAAGAATTGTTTGACAGTGCACGCCAAAGCGCGTTAGTATTTACAAAATTACATTAGAAATGGCAGCTTTGCTAACTTGTGAAGAAAAAATAGAAATTGTTTTGATTGTGGGAGACAACTATAAAACACATAGAGAAGCAGCAGTTATTTTTAATAATAGACATCCGCATAGAAACATTGGGCAGTCGACAGTTACAAAAATATTAAATAAATTCAAGAGTACTGGAAGTATTCAAAATAATTTTAATAAAAAACGCCGAAAACCGGTTGCCGATGAGGATACTGAGTTTGAAGTGATGCTTTCTGTTATAGAAGAACCAAAAATGTCATTGCACAAAAGAGCGTCTAGTATACAAAATAAAACAGTAAGTAAAGATACAGTGGCAAATATTTTAAAACGAAATAAATACCATCCATTTAAACCACAATTCGTACACAATTTGCAAGCAAGGGATTACGATAGACGATTTGAATTTTGTTCACTCATCCAATGACAGTTAGAAGAAGATCCAATTTTTTACAAGACGTATAATTTTTTCTGATGAGGCAACATTTTCTTCTAACGGAACTGTCTCATCACAAAATTACCGCTGGTGGTCTGGCACTAATCCACACTTTACAATAAAAAGTCGTAACCAATATTCGTGTAAAACCAACGTGTTTTGTGGTATGTACAAATAGCTATTTAAATAACAAGGAATGTAAGGACCTATTAACATTTGAGGTAGGCAAGTACAATCCAAGACGAAGTCGCGGCTTGTTGCCTGCCGAAAATGTTAAAAGACGATACATTCCGAGTTATCTTATTAGATTTTTCTCGTTGCTTATCGAAATTTTCCTAGATTTTTGAAAAAATCGTTTGGTTTGTCACCTGTCACCAGGATTAGTTTTCGTAAGTCGTGTTACCTGTGAGTGTCACATGTCACATAAACACTTGCAATTTATAAACAAAACGTCTAAATCTGCATTTTGCTTTGCTAATTTTATTATCCTAGGAACTTAATAATAGTATTAAGTTCCGATGTCAAGAAAAAGCAGCAAACAAGTATAATCACCGACTTACACGTTGTGTTACTAAGGCTGTATCACTGACTTACATGATCAGCAGCGGGAAAAATAGATTAATTGGACCATTTTTTTTTCGACAACCCATGAATGCGGTACGTTACTTGAAATTATTACAAAATCGAGTTAGTGACTTTATGGACGAACTTTCGTTACAAGAACGTCTAGAAATTTGGTTCCAACAAGACGGTGCCGCAATCCACAGCACATTAAACATTAGCGTACTCCTTGAAAATATGTTTAATGGGAAAGTGATTCACAGGTACTCAGATATTTTTTGGCCTGCCAGATCGCCTGACTTAACTCCCCTTGTTTTTTATGGGGTTGCTTAAAATAAAACAGAAAGTTTATCAGCAAGGACCATTTCAAAATGTCGATCATTTCTGAAACATGTCAAACAATTACTCCAGTTATGATGCGGAAAGCATTACTGGAGTTTGAAAAAAGGACGTTTATGTGTTTAGAAAGAGAGGGTGGATATGTTGAGGCTTTAGCTAAATAAAAGAAAATTTTATTATGTTTATTTTTATGTATTAATGTTGTTTGTTCACCAATAATTTTTTGTATGGATTTTCCTAGTTGTAAAATAAATACAATTTGTTATGCATCCTTTACGTATGTATTTAAATTGCTCAATTCTTCACAAACATCAAGACAAGGAAAGGTTATCACGTTTATAGTAGATAAGAGAGATAATGTTTCAAAACTAAACGTAATTTATAACGTTTTCAAATATTTAGAATCAATGTGTAGAAAAGTTAGTAAAAAAATAAGAAAATCTGATTTTTCATGATAGATCGGTGTAATTGCATATTTGAATGTAATTTTCAATTCGATTTCGATTTTGTCAAAAATAAAGGTGCTTTACTCTTGAGAAAACTTATATTTTCTGACAAACCTTGTATACGGCTTGAAAAAAAATGATATCTGACGGTTGCATTTTAAGTTTTGGACCATGCAGAACTTTTTATCAAGAATACCTTTTTTCCTAAAACCAATAATAATTTTTTTCCATATGGTTCCAACTTAAGTAGACACACTGTATACAGTGCTTTAGTAAAGTAATGGATAAATTCATTAAAAATTCAAAGAATAACTTGTGACGAAGAATTATGGGTTGTTCTTATTTGGTGGCGAAAGTTATATTTGATGTTTTGCCGGCTGGTAATTATCGGCCTAAGTTGACTAATAGCTCGGGAAGGTTCGGGCTGCAAAAGAAAACTATGGGAGAGGGCGCCAGGTCCTCGACGTCGACAAATCCTTGGGTCGGACCTCCCCAAGGTAAGAAATAAACCCAGCAAACCAAATAATAGTAAAGCGAACTAATAACAGTATTTATTAAACAACTGGTTCTATGGTGCAAGCATAAATTACGACAGACAAGTAAACTGGCACAAATAGGCAATAATAAATATGAACACAATCAATCAAATAACTAGCATAGACACATTAAAAAGGCGTTGCATAAGCAAATATGAAAAGGGCGAGCTGCATAAATAATTATAAAGGGGGGAGCTACATAAATACAATAGGTTAAACAAAACAAAATAAAATAGTGGTTAGCAGGTTGATTCCTGATTTCAAGGTTGCCCACTAAGGGACAAAAGCAATTAACGAGAAGCTCCGTGAGGCAGAGGTTCATACAAAGTCAACCGCGTCGGAATAATTCCGGCGAGCAAATAACTATAAAATCGCAGGTACAAATTAGCACGTACCCTGTTAAACAAGGTGCCGCAGAACAGAGCGATACAAGCGGTAAGCTAACCTTAACCCCGGTTGTTAGCTCAATCTGACATTATGACAGTACCCAAAATTTACAAGGGGCAAAATATCTTCAAATTGCATAGCCATACAGGGGTCGAAGAGATCTCTATGATAAGCTCATTAGGCTTGTTATGACAGTTCAAGTAAAGGCTTGAATACGCTCCTAACAGCAATAGCTAATAATTCCGGATTTCAAATTACTTTTCGACTACTTAAATTTTGGTCAATAAGTGACCGCGGGCGGTTCAATAGCTACAAACTTTCAAGTACTCGGTGACGTTGGCATATAACCTCAAAAGCTGAATTTGTGTACACGGGCCCAGAATATATCCAAGCAGACTCCGCCGATAAACATAGTTAAGCCGTCACTAAGGTGAGTTCAAACGCCCTATGAAGGCTTAATTGAATAACCGAGATTCATAATACGTTACAGGGTACCAATCCGCAGGCGACCTTCGACACATTCGACGTGGCCGTAGCGGAACACGCCGCATCGCCAGGGTAAGTAAATTAAACGTAGCTACCAACACCGCGAAAGGGGCCGGTGTCTAATTTCTCATACTATTAAACAGCTATCGCTAAAAATGCAGCTACCACTAAATTTATATTAAGATAACACAAGACGAGACGATTCGCATGAAATTTCCGATTATCATCTATACAACTAATTGCAAATACATTTATACGCCCCAATAACCAATTCGTGTAATCCTCGCAGGCTCGGATGGCACGTGCCGAGCTAGAGGCTGCAGGCGCTTCCGTGGCGCACCTGGGAAAGCGACATCGAGGGCCCGAGGAGAAGAAATCGCTAGTTTCCGTCTACGGGGCGGCTATCACAGGGGCCTTGCCTCGAGGCCAGGGGACAAGCGAACAAGATGCAGGTAGGCGACGCTTCCAAGCGCTTCCAAGGAATGCGGCGCAGAGTGATTTCTAATATCCTTGCGAAATCCAGGGAAAAGTTGGCTAAAAGCGTACAAATTCTAGGTAAGCTCCGAGAAGGATGTAGGAGCTACCGTAAACTAACCTCGGGTTAAAAGGCAGCCAAATGTGGACGTGCAGGTAGCAAAAGTTGGTCCGAAAGTTCCGCCGAGGCACCAGACGTAAGAATTCTAACATCAAACCCATAATTCGAACGTCAAAAGAGCATTTGTGCTTCCAGATCCTTCACATCCAATGAAGCTTAGCCAAACCAATTGGCTTTTTGAAGCACTACGGCGAAGGGGCATACAACTTGCTTGCACGGATTTTTCAATAGAAAAGAACGAGAGAATCCAGCCACATGCCCCCCAATTCAAGTTATCAAAAAAACTTCCCAAAATTTTGGCAAGAGGGCCCACAAAAAATTACTGAAATATGGAGTGTTCTCATATGATAATATCACTGTAATTTCAGGCTAGAAATTTATTATCACCAGAAGAAAATAGACTTGCCTAACCAATTAGGTAGAAATGTATTGTATATTTTGGGGAAATAAATGCGAATAGTAGAATTTAGTTAATTATTTGAAATATCGCCGGAGAAACCACCAATTAATCTTAACAAAATGCTTAATAATAAAATACAACTAGTTAAATTTCACTAATGCATGCGAAAATACAAATTAACCGTAACAAACTTTTAGAAAAAACGCTGACACCCGTCGATTTTTATTTTCATTTGCGCATTTTTGCACTTTCAACACCCTGTATCTCTTAACCTGTAACATTGTACTTAGGCAACTTTGGCTCAAAATAATTATTTTTATGTCTATTATCTCCAATTGCTCTATGGCCCATACGTTATGGGACACCCTGTATAAATAAAAGAAAAAAAGAGTAAATTAACAAATTCATATCATGCTCAAACGTACATACGATCAAAATTGTAGAACGTCCACAGTAAACGTTAGCGCAGTTGCCAATGTAGTGAGAAAGCCGCCCAACTTCTCAAACAGTTTTATACAATGCTGTCCATTGTCTTTTCCTTCAGAATTTGGTAAGCTTCTACCTGCATGATTTCCCAGACAATGAACAGTCCTGGATGTCGATGTAAGAGAGCTATGCCAAGTCGCGTACGACACTACAGTTGCAATGCTTAAAGAATTTATTCTATTTATAATTTCAGTTAGTTAAAATATGAACCCGAAAGCAAGTTAATTCTGTGTATGTTCACCCGTCACCAACCTATTAAAATATCAAACCAAGAAATTCCCTCATATTAAATAATAATTTCGGATAATGCGGATCTCGCTGCACATGCACATGTGCAAAGGATATTGATTACATGGTAAAAAGTAAGTCAATTTAAAAAATCGTAAGGCTATTATAGCTTAAAATTATATATAAATGTAACTTATTCTGAGATATTACAATTAAAATTAACTGTTGTAACTCTCTAAAGTATCATAACTATCAGCAGTGTGGCTGTACTGCAAATTTATACTGAATCACTTTGAAACACTTCATTGCAATATAATGTTTAAAAAGCAGGAGTAGGTATTTTTCTTAAATAAAAACTATAATTAGACATTAATATTACAAGTCGTAAAAAATTGATACGACTGATCAAAGAACTTTTATATTATAGAACAATGCTTTGCAGCGATTGCAATGTAAAAATATTAGCTGTAAATAAACACAACATTTCTTATTTTACTTCATACATTTTCAAATAACTGCAATTACGCAAATATTTAAAACGATGAGCGAGTCTGTTGTCGAAATAATCGGGCAGTGATTTGAACTTTGAGATTCTTCAAATCCAGAGTAAATGATAATTCTCTTGTACAAACACATTCACAAATATGCTGAATAATAATGCCCTCTTATGAAACGGTGTTTGGCCCAGCTACACCTAAGCTCAGCAACAATAATTAATAATATTTTAGTATACAGCCAATCTGTACCTTTGTGTGTTGTAATCTTTACGTATAAGTAAGTTTAGTTAAGCTTGTTAGTCTTAATGTGCAGTTTTTGTAACCGTTGCCGGAAGGAATTGAAAAGGACATACTAAATGCGACAAGCGCGTACAGATGGAACGGTATTAGCGGTGAGAACTTTGAAAGAAACAAATTGTTCGTTCGAGCTTCAAAATTGAACCAACGCCCAAAAGTGAATTTCAGTTGGCGTATATTTGCGTACCCACACACAGTAAGGGTACGTAAAGGTTAGTAGTCTTCCCCACATTACATCACCTCGCGTCCCAAATTTAGAGATATTTTTGGGGTTCCGCCGAAAGAGGTCGTGGAGCTATCAATTTCAGCTTATCGCAAGCAGGACGTGCAGGACCGGCTTTTGCGCAGTTGAATGTTCGCGTAGCAGGAACAGTTATTCTGCTTTTTTTTAAATATTGTTTAAATATAAATATCTGTGTAGGACTTAGCAATCGCTTGTAGTTTTTATATTATTATTTAACACAATTTGGTTTAGCAATAGCCATTTATTTTAGGTGTAATCCTATTTGTTTTCTCGTTTTAGTACTGTGTATTTTAAGCCAATATATTTATATGTTACACTGATTGTGAGCAGATTGATTTTTATTTTAATAGAAATTTGGAGTATATCTTTTCAGTATTTCGAGCTACATTAGTTCAACTTGCGTAGCTATAAAAGGGCAAATAACTTTAAAAATTAAACACGATAACGGAGCTACCAAACATACCATCACACTTATTATACTTTTAATTATACTTTTTAGAAAAGTAGAAAATATTCTAAACATTTAAGACATTTTTTAAATTCGCGAAATGCGATGGAAGTAATGACAAAACAGTTGCAAGAAATGTGCAACTAATCTCTGAATAAATTGAAATTAAAAATCTAACCAGTTAAAAATGCTCAGCGTAGCATTTCCAGAGGAACTGCTAGATAGAATAAATCGTAAGCCCCATATATTAACTTTTTAAAGTTTGTCGCCGCCCTTTTGTCCTTGTTCCTTTCGAGATAGGATGTTGGTTCTTCAGGCATTCTTAGTTTACTTTTTTATCAAAATTTAAAAATTACGAAAAAACAAACACACAGCGCACAATTGGCAAGTTTGTGCAAACTGTCGACCTATAGGCAGAATTACCTACTGTAACAGCATCTTAGTGAGTATTGATATTTCAAAAATGAAATTATTATATATTTGGGGAGTGTCTATGGCTCTTCCTACCTTTTTTATTTTTCCAGTAGTCTAATGTGTTTATAGCTATCAGCCACAGTTGTTAGTGTTATTCCTAATGGCTGGTTTCTCGAAACGAACTGGTATTTAAGCTATCAGAAATTATTTCTCTGATTTCCATATGCATTACTTTGCTACTACAGTTAACATTGTTATTATTACAAATATATTGACTTCCTATATAAATCATAACTGTCAAATCTTTTGTGTATAAACAAAACGTTTCTAAAAATTGGGAATGGATTCAAAGAGGAGAAGATGAATGGAAATGACCCTTCCAAATTAATATCGTATCCTTAAAATACTGCACCGCCATTAATCTTTTGTTCAGACCCAATTCCATTGATTCACATTCGCAGTGATTATTTATTAATGGTTATTGCGAACGGAGAGTAATGTGGGTGCTTTGACCGCTGGCTTCTCATCGGCTGCATAGCAAAAGGAGGATCAAGCACCGGACTGCTAATAAAACCATAAAACAAAAATATGGGGATCGTTAACAGGTGCTTAACCGGAGAGTTCGAAGCGTACCGACAGTTAAAGTTAGATTTATGCTATTTCAGACTGAGTAACATAAACTTTTAATTGTAGATATTTACATGTTAATTATTTTATTATAATGATAGCTGTATTGACGGGATAGCTAAGTAGGAGCTCGATTTATTTCTGTATTTAGCGTCGGGCATGTTGTTTTAAACTTGTTACTCTACCAGAGTAATTCAATCGTATTCGGCGCTTACCCGACGTCTGCAATTACAACTTTGATTCTTCGTCGCCTGCTAAACTAAATAGAAGTGCATCCTTACAGCGTACTGTACTTATCTTATTTTTGATGATACTGGATATAAAATTGACAATACAGCAAACGTTCATTACAGTTGATTGGGTGGATTAAATATGATTGAGTAAAGATTTATATGTAAATAGTGATAAAATATTTCCCAAACTGAGTACCTCTTTGCCTTTTTAACACGTTTGTGGCAATTAAAAGAAAAATAATGAAAACGAACCCTATTTCTTCTTTTTTATATCAATGTACAGTAAGTTACAAATCAGTAGCATTTACTCTATCAGTTTGCTCTATGAAGATGTCAAAAGTTTCCGCAATAGATTTTTGAATTAATTTTCTATATTATTAAAATAAGAGAAACTGGATTTTTTGGAATGTACAACCCTCAAAAACCAGTCAAAAGTTTATATATTGTTACGATTTGCGTTCTTGTGTGAAATTGAACTATACACGGTTGTACGAATAGACTGTACTTTAGTTAGCCATGAGCAATATGTATCGTAAATATTTTTAAGGTAAGGGCAAATGGTCATATTAAAATTACAACAGGCGGCTGAAAGTCGGTATTTAGAACGTGCCTTTTTCTGGGAAGATGGAAGTATTTGAATCTCTCTTACCTCGTAAGCCAAAAAATTGGATGAAGCTAGATTATTAGTAGTACCTACGTGATCAGAACCTTATACGACAAGTTATTCTGTAAACGGCAGAAAATAAATGCAATTACTTGTACTTAAGTGTTCTTCTTAATCTCGCAACAGTAGCTTTAGTCTTCGTGTACAAGTGTATTTTGACTAAAAGGGTTGTAAGTCACCTTTAGACAAACTCACAACAATAAATACGTGACCCTCCCTTTTCAAGTTATAAAACTACGAGTTATGAAGAGACTAAGTTAATTTGCCTACATAAACAAGTTGGGTACGTACTAACATTGCAACTTGACTTTAGCTTTACTGTACAGTCGTTCAGTAATATTTATTTGTGTTAAAAATGATAGAACAGTCATTCGTATAGATAATAAAATTCACTTAAAGTATGTGTGTGCCACTGGAAAATTCCCTTACAAGTACATACCAAAGGTAAAGGTGTTTAAAAAATGCATCAATGTTTACAAAAAACTGGTAAATTTAGAGAAAGTAATGCAAATATAAGTCAATATAATATTGCGTCACGTAGAAGAGAAAAAGTCAGATACTATATGACAAAATATAGTGAGACAAATGTCAGTCGTAAAACACTTTGGAATGTCCTTCCCGAAAATGTTTCATACCCTCCATCAATCTCATGCAATGAGTTTCACGTCTTTCCACAGTGACTTGCACGAATAAGACTGTGGAAATTACATTGAATTGTTTTATCCATGTATTAGCACCAATTTATTGTACATGCTTGTTTGAATCGGCATGGTTGGTCACTATTTACTACGTTTTCCACCAAGCAGCTTGATTACTGTTTTCCGGAGAACGAACTATTCAATATACCAGAAGATATCTTTTTGGTACTTATATACATATGATCCATGCATGATGGAAGTCGAGCTCATTTTAGCCTAATAAGTTGGTACAAAACTACTCACCTGAGTTTTTCGTTCACTCGATTTGAGTCCCCTAAATTTGTATGCAGATGGCCGTTTGAAATAAGTCGCTTACATTCGCCAGTACCCAGTGTTAGAACCACTCATCTACTTATCGAAGAAGGATGCACAATCAATACTGAAGACAGTCCCTGTAGAAGTATTACCCAAAACCCAATGAGTTACGGCAGCCGATCATTATCTCTTCCGAAACCCAGTCGCTTACTATAGACCGCTTTTAAGCAAAACTTGTATGGGCAAATGCCACCCAGTAACAAAATTTGCCCACCCAGTGAAGGCCAAATGCTCATAGAAAAAAAGTATTAACATTATTGTCGATTCTTTTATAATAATTCCGTGAATTTTTCTGAATACAATGATATAATAAAATCACATTTTCCTTCGTACGTAGCAAAGAAGAAACATAAAAGTTATGACATTTTTACACATCACGGTGGCTTCAAATCACCATGAAATGCTCTGGTAGCTCTGTATATTTCAAAACTAGTTAACAGTGCCCACACCATTTAGCACTATAAATAGCTTAGCAGTCACAAATTCCTGAAACAATGATGATCTATGAATTGATTTTATCTGATTGAAAAAACTCCTTTCTCTGTCGAGTGCTGCGATATCATGAAAACTAAGACGAATAATTTTTGTACGAGACCCGTGATACATACAGTAAGTTTGCTTATCTTATTATTATACCTTACCTAATTCCAGCATCCATTGTCACAATCGTAGGTAACTCACAAATTTTTGGTCCACTGTAGCAAACGCTTTTAGAAAAAATCTAAAACGTTTCCTTCATCTTCACTAAAAATATGTTTTACCACTCCAGCATCTCTCAACTCTATCGGAGAAGTTGCTTGCAACAATGATTTCACAGTAGAAATACTATCTAGATATGAGCGTGTGACTGAGTATTCACTCACGTCACGCACGTTTCACGCTCGCTTTAAACACTCACATTCACGCACGCTCACGTTCACTCACCTTCACGGCGTGACCTGCCACTCACGACGTGACCTGCAGCTTTTCTTTGAAAATTCGATGAAGGACCCGCAACAGAACTAAAAACTGTAAAATAAAATATGTTTTGCACGTGAAATAGTTTACATGATATGTTGCATTGAAAATAGTAGACACAGAAAGAAATAAATGTAAATTTACTGCAGTAGCTTACAACAAGAGATAAATACTGATTTCTCGCACAAACGTTTCTTACAGTCGTCTTCCAAGGCATTACTTTTAATATCAAAAGCTGTCATTGGGATTGACCTTTCCCTTACTGATACGAGCACGACACGGTATATGTTGCTAGGCAACACTTTTAATTCCTAGAATTAAAAGTACTTTTACGTCCGAGGAACTAAAGTGAGTTCTACTTGGTCGCCTATAGACGCAGACACGCGATTGACTGTAGACACAACATTCACAACACAACACAGGTACGAAGTCGCTGCAGGCTGCCACACAGAAGTTCAATGACATCCCGCTCCAGTTCTAGATCTTCCACATGGTTTGGGCAGCGGGGGAGCGTTATTCGTTACTAAATATTTAACGTGAAACGTGAATCAAGTATTGGAAATTCTCACTCACGTCACGGACCGATTTTCAAATATTACTCGTCACGACGGGACCCGCCGTTACCCACAGTGGCCCGGCTGTTTAGACGTCACGTGCCCATCCCTAATAGTATCGTCATTTTCCACATTAAGTCTTGCTAGTTTTTATACCATACCTTCTATGCTTTTGGTAAAATTTTCAATATATTATAAACTCAGTACACGTGCAGCCAATCACAGCTATAGATGTACCTTACTAGCAAGTAAAAAAGGATCAAACAATTTTGTCCACCCAGTAACACCCCCTAACAAATCCTTAGAATGAAGCCCTTATGCATTAGGCCTTGTTAACAGAAGGATTCCGATAATATAAACTAGACAAAGAGATGTTAGAGAAATATTTCAACTTTCTCTAAAGTATCCATATTTTCTTGAGACATTTCATTTCACCCGTTTTCGTCTGTCCTCATTTCTGCATATCTTTAGCTTTCAAATCATCGTCAATATTTTCTCCCCCTTTTAAAAAATATAGCAATGTTTATTTAAAATTATAACAGATAGATAGTGCTCACTGTACGTTGTGCAAGTTTTGCTCTACATGTTCTATGTAACGACGGTGCAAAATTTGTAACAGGCTCTTATAGAAAATGTCAAATCTACTTGTCAAAAATAAATAACTACAACAGCTTTTCATGGTCAGGTAAACCACTCAAAAAACTCTGCCTAAGAGCAACTGCAGAGAAATTTTGTTTTGTGCTCGTGACATGAAGAAAATGACTTCGACTGCGAGATTTATGGCACTTTTTGCTCACTATTCTGAAACTAGAAAATCCCGGTGCCACATATGTGCAAAGCGCGGCACATTATAATAACTCTTCGCAATAACCCTCTATCAACATAATACAGCAACACATCAGTCAGCCTGCGTATGACATGAGGGGTTGTGATTAGGTTACACATACGTGGCAAACACGCCATTTGCAGCATTCTCTGAATTTGGCAAAGTCAACACTCGTCAGAGCTGCGATAATAATCAGATCACTCAATTCCAGCCCTGTGTAAACAAGACCATAAAGTAACTCGCCCCGGCATGTTCGCCGTTGCAAGCTGCAAATTCATGTATTGACTTTTCATCGGCCCAAAATATTTAAGACGAAATAAAACGGAAAACTAATGGAGCTTAAACAATAGGGTTACGAGCCGATCGGAATTCTTACGAAAGGGAATTTCACGCTTTGCTCGGAAACCCAAAAGGATTCGATTTAAATGGGCTTCGATGGCACTTTTGAAAAATAAAGTCGTTACGTTCGGATGAGCGGTTTGGGTTGGAGGTTGAAAAATGATATAACAACACAAGACAATAAAGTTTTTATTTTCGGAATATATCAGTGGATGTTGACTTCAGATGCTTTTGAGGAAATGCTGGGTTCTTCCACCTTACTTATTTCTGGATCTTAGATATTTTGGAAATAATTCTAAAGCAGATGTAACAGGAGCCACCGTCCTTACTAGAAAATGACAACCTGATCTACACGTACAATTAATAGCGGCATTACTTAAAGTGCATACGTACCTTTAAAGACCATTCACGTAGTTTCCATTTGCTGTCATTAAATCATTTCTGTTACCAGCTACACATACTAGGATACCTTGTATTTCAGCGTACACAACTTAACTATAATTGCTGACTATCACAATCGGAGTCTCTTTAATTTGTTCAACATATTACGTTAAACATACTACGTATAATTATTGTAAATGAATTAATAAAGAATAAC
Source organism: Agriotes lineatus (assembly GCA_940337035.1). Classification (NCBI taxonomy): domain Eukaryota; kingdom Metazoa; phylum Arthropoda; class Insecta; order Coleoptera; family Elateridae; genus Agriotes; species Agriotes lineatus. The sequence goes on from CALNHX010001498.1 coordinate 190,172, forward strand.
ATTTACACAAATATACATACGATTAGTTCATGGAAACTACCTACATCTACAAAATATATCAACAACAGTTTATTCAAGTCTAAAGATGCTAAAAAGGCAAGAAGTTACGAATGCTATGTGTTTCTATTCGTCACAATGAAATAGTTAAATCGCAAGATATATAATAATAGTGCAGTATACATTCCTTCTTATTTTACTCCTTGCACATTGATTATTTTTAGTACTCCTCGATTCCGTCATTTCTTTATACTCTCGACAGCTTGAACAATAATCTAATTTGTTACACATATCACTCCACGGAATATTCCTTTCTAAATGAGCACCAACAAAACCACTTTCCAATAACAACTTATTATTATTGCCGTTTTCAGATTGGTTTACACTTTTGGAACTGGTATGATGTTCTTAGCGGGTTCACCATTTAAGAATTATTTTGGTTCAATAAGATATAACCGATTGTGGAAAACAGCAACAATCCTTTTAGATTAGAACACGAAATATAAAAACATACAAATACGTTGGTCTGTAGCAAATACAAATGAAAAAACAAATAGCAATTTATATATGTTACGGTAAATGTGATTAATCCGATGATTATGTATAAGTACCGGTTATTATATATAATCACCACTAAATCTGGTAAATGTGATGAATTATCCAACTCGTAATGGCGAATGTGATAAAAGTCCATAACTTTACTAAAATTCTCAGGTTTTCTAGATGTCAGGGATATCAGCAATATGTTTGCAAGGGACAATGCAAGTCTGGTAAGTGCAAATGTAAAAAATCCGGCAAACTTTGTAATTCTAAATGTCATAACAGTCTAACATGTCTAAATAAATAAACTTAAAATATTTAATAATTTGTTGTAGTAGCAATAAACGTTATTTGGAAAAATGTTTTTTCTCGAGAACATGGGTGTAGTTTGTTCTTGATATGTAGGTAACTGTTTTGTATAAGTGCTAATAATAAAATTATTTTCTCTACTTAGGGCTTCCATTTGACAAGAGATCTAAGTCCTTTATTCAAATTTTATTCAGGCTACATCCATGTAACTTAAAATAACCATTTATTGAATTTTGAATTGTAAATTATAAAATATTGTTATTCGCAGCCTCTCGCGCCATAGTGTCCAACGAAAAACTATCCTTCTGACTAGTAACTACAAAAAACTGCACTGTATTCTACTGGCTCAATCAGACAAGATATTTATCTCATTCGCCACTACGAGTTGGGAATTATATAAACTCGCCGGTTAATTTGATAAATATTCAATAATTTATCACAGTTACCAAATTTAGTGGTGATTATATATAATAACCGGCAATTATACATAATCACCAGTTTATTACATTTACCGGAGCATATATAAACGAAGGTCGGAATCTGATCCGAAAAGTAAGCTAAGGAATCTAACCAAAGCCCTCGTCTTGGTTAAAGTAACTCAAGCCGGGAGTGGAGACGCAATGCCCAAACGTCAGGCTGTCTGCCCTTATATACAGGTCGCTTATGCAAGAGAAAGAATTGCCTTATCTCGGGTCATTGGTCAAGTACAATCTCTATTGTCAGCTGCGCACGGGCTGGCTCGATCTCTTTACTCTACTCTACTTTCGCCTCTAAGAGGGATCCATTTCACTATTCTCGTCTCGGATATGTGACCCATTGTCCGTCGAGTCCGATGACCGGCCATTTACTGCTCTTGCAATTGGCCCTGTTACATTACACAGAGAGTAAACTCGCAACCCTCTCTGTAGTGTCTTTATTGCTCGGTCCCTCACGCTGTGCTGATATGGAAATCAAGCTGTTAGGAAAGCTCGCTTACATTCTTCGCGCGACGACATTACTCAAATCTGACGTTAAAGAGATTTTTTAAGCGAAGCACACAATTGACTTAGATATCCACTGGTTTAACTCGTATAGCTGCACCCCGAATTTCACTTTTATTAGACCATTTCGTAAAGCAACACACACGATTGACTTTGACATCCACTGGTTTATGGGCTCTGCCACAAATGTATTGTAATTGCTTATTTGCATAAGGAAGTAAAGTGTGATTCTAAATACAAAAAATACAGGTCCGCTATTTTAATTTACTTTGCTTTACTCTAAGTTTCGCCTTTCATCTACACGAGATTGGCGACATGGCAACGACGCTTCAATCTGTTTGGGCATCTTCTGAGTTGCACGTAGTTACTTTAGTTTGTTTTTTATTTCTTGACGAATTGGTTTAACTTTCGGGCTATTTTCAGTTGTTCTGTCCCATATAGCCGCTGCCTTTAGCTATAATACTGGTGTAACCATAACCTTAATCCCTGGATGGTCTCCTTGCTATTCTTGCCAGGATCTACTGCGGGCGTTTGTTTGAAGCGCCGTAAAGAAACAGCTATCTAGTCGTGCATTTAGCTATTATAATAATGTGTAATTTGTGGAAAGTGCTATTATTCCTCGCAGGGAATCTTTCAATTCCCCTTGGGGTGTATTTTTATTTCTTCCTATCGGGACTGCATTGCTAGACCAGCGTCTTCGATTGAGATCCTTAAGATCTTCTCGAACGTCGCCTTTGTAAGTCTTCTAACTTGTTTTACCTTCATATGTTGCTTTTTGCGTTGTGAGCACCCTTAAGGCCTCATTGAAGCTTTGCTTGCTATGTTATATATTATAATTAGTAGTAATGCGTTACTAGTGTGTATTTAAACCAAGGTACAGTACGAATCGTTGGATTATATCTAACTATGACCTTGATTATTATACTACTGAGTTTTAACATTTGAGTTAGTTAAAGCTAGCTGTATTTAAAGTATATTATTGACCATAATACATTTTATTATAAATATATCTGTTTTAGTTACTGCAAACTGATTTGTGACCTGGCTGTTATTTGTATTGTATTTTAGATTATTGTGAATTTGGACAAACTTTGAGTTTATACGTTTTCGTTTCTATCTGGGCACATTTTTTGTATTCAAGACTCATTGACCTTCTTTGTAATGAAGTTAAGCCTTTGTAACGAACCTATGCCGTCTTCACTGTAGCTGGTATTCCCTCAAAAGTACCCATGTAGTCACAATGTTTTTAATTTGGAAAAGTTTGGTATCAACTGTAACCCATATAACATGGCTGGCCTAACTGGTTTTTATATTCACTTGAGTGTTGTCTCACTCCACCCATCCTGATTTTATTCTACTTTTAGGAGGCTTTTCGCACAATCCTTGCTTGATCACCACCGAGCCTAGACATTTAAAATTTGATACTTTATGTGTTTTCAATCTGTAGGGACCCATTTTCCTTCGCTTTACCTACTCCAGCTTATTTCTATTCACCTTCTTCCTGTGGCTTCCACCCAACCTGTTAACTGTTTCTGTACGTCTTGTCGTGTTTCTCATACTGCTACTACATCCAGTACAGTAAGAGTGGAGATGCGGGGAACTTATTTTGGACATGTCTGCAATTGGCATCGATAATTAGCAAAAACAAAGAGTTTCACCTGATTCCGTGAGTGTTATCACTGTTTCCATTTATTCTTCAATATCTTCAGCAATCACTCGTTCGCATAATATATTTCCATCTAGTCTTTATTTCCTGCTCTTTAATACTCTGAAAACATTTTTCTTCTTTCGTATTCAATTCTTGGAACCATTTTTCCAGGTCTTTCCCTTACTAGAAGTGCTATTGGTCTCCCTGTTTACTTTTTGTTATCTTTCAGCTTTCAGGTGTCCCATCCTTTCGCCATACCATTGCATCGCTTCCTTGAGTCCTTCATTTCACCATCACGTATCCTTTTATATTCCTTTTCCTCCTTTCATTTTACTTCCGTCACTTTATCTATAATTTTAACTTCAATCATATCACAGAATCAGTCCACCGTCATTTGGTTCCATATCTTATCAATATCAATAATTACTTCAGGATTCTTAAACTAATTTTCGTACCCTCTTCTTGTTCAGTTGAAAGAGAGAAGCCTAGCATTGCCAGATGAACTACTAAATCAGCAGCCCCATATATAGCGTGTATGTAAATTAGTGTTGAAGCTCTATATAGCGCCACTCCCTGCATAATTTTGAGACGAAAATATTAAAACAAAAATACTGGACGAGTGCTCAAAAGTCAGTGCATCTAATGATTGCTTTTTATAATAACAATTCTTCACAGTTCGAAGTATCAAATAAAACAGTGGCGTCTTCAGCAAATCTCTCGACCAAGAATAAAATAGGGCCCAAACAGTGCCTTGAGAAACACCTATTCTTACTTCCGTGCTACCACTCATATCGAAATCAGTATGGCCAGTTTGGATAATATTAGCTAAATGAGATTCGATCAAATAATTTGCTTTTCCTCTAATTCCAATGCTATCAAGTATTTTATAGTTAACATCATTTCATTGCAAAATACAAGGAGACTGACAAAGTTTTCTTGTTGTATACTTTATACTCAATTCCGCGCTTTTTAACACATGCAGCAATTTAGTCAAAACTTTATTTTGCATGTACAGTGTCGTGCAATATCTGAACTGTACTTGTACTTACACTTTTCATTCAACAAACTTCTCTTACGTGCTCAAAAATATAAAAACATTAGTGCTTCTAATTGAAGCAATATCTCAAACAGTTCAGTGCTTTTTTATTAGAGAATAATTCATTGCCGAGAGTATTTATTAGCATCAAAAACGTTTAGATTTATTATAAGTTTATGGCACTCCAGAGAGAAGATTAAAATTCAGAAAAACATTTTGGAGGGGCCCAAACTCAAAAACTTAAAATGTGATCTACTACAATGCACATACTGTTATCTGTACTTAAATATGTTACACTTCAAAGTCGGACCCTTTTTTAATTACCATTGTGCTCTTTCACAAAACATTCAGAATGCAACACTGACCCTGCACTGAAAACTGATGAAAATCAGATTTTACATTTGTTTCCCGATTTGTCGCACGGTTTTTACCCGCTATACATAGCTGGGAAAACGCCGCATCTGGCCCGTCCATAAATCGCAATTGTCAAACCAGAACCCGAAACAGCCGTCAGAATTTTATTGCGGAATGTACAAAAATGTCGAATCTATCACTTTTCATAAAATAGACGAAGTATGGCCGACAAGGGTTTATAATCAACACGCGAAGGTTGCGCAAAACAAAAAGCGTATTTATTGCAAGTCACTGTGCTCAAAAGGGGGCATTATTTTCCGACTTACCATAGCCAGGGGAGTGACGCGACGCAAGCATAAAGAAGAGGGTGAATTGTGATTTTAAGAGCGCCATTAGTCAAAGTTTTCAGTTAATTTAATAAGAATAAGAAGTTGTGCATGCTAGCTGCAAAGGGAGCGATAAACGCTGTTTACATTCGCATGAGTGATTACTTTTGTCAAAGTACAGAGCGCTCAAATAATTTGTAATGCTACAGAAGTAGATAAACATTTAATTAAGGATGTTGATGCAGTGCCTTGTTCAAATTTATTCGTCTCTTGACTGAAGTGCAAATAATCCCGACTTGAAACTGCTCTCCGGGATAAATTCCGACAGGTAAAGTTGGGCTAGGCTTTAATTTAAAATGCAAATCATTTTTGAAGTAAGCGCGGTGTTTATGTCTTTATAAAATAATGAAGCCATTACGAGCCACGTTAGAGCTGTACATCGCAGCGGTCTAATTTAGAAGCACAGTACGAGGCTGCATGCGGAGTAATAAAATTAAGTGCCTTTAAACTGATTTTAGTACTTAACCTTTCGCTTCCTGGTGCATAAACCAGGCAGGTTCGATAACAATTGCGTGTAAAACACGCACGGAGCAGCATATTCAGTTTGGAATGATACCACGAAGTTGCTATTAGCGTTTTAAAGTGAACATGCAATCTTTAATAGATCTTTGAGAGGTGATATTTAAAGGTAATTATCATCACAGTACTCTCTAAGAAGTGTTACTATTCTTCATCAACTTCTGGCCTATACCTCAACTATTCAAAGTGGTTTAGATGCAAAAACTGAGGAGCTTAAACGTAATATTTCTTCTCACATTCTTATATGAAAAACTTCTTCCCTGTTTAAAAGTAAAACATCAAAAGCGGATGAAAGCCCTGCTTAGTTACTAAAATTAAATGAGCAAGTAACAGTTTGAAAGAGAATAACAGTAAGATGGATAATTTAATAAGCACAGCCATGATTATTTTTAATTTTCCAATGTGGCGAAATAACGCAAAGAAACAGCATGCACTCCAGACATTGTAACAACCTTGAAGATACAGTGCCCAGAGGTTGCTCAGATAATACAAGAGAAACTAGAAAAGTGTACTACCTGGTTATGAAACAAAAGACATGTTATTTTTCGTGATAACTTTATTTGTCAATATGGTCTCCCCCCAAATCAACGCACTTGAGTTACTTATCCTGCTTCATTTTTTGTACCAAAATAGTCTTCGACAGTCTCCTTCAAACGCTTCTGTTGTAAAACGACGTCCTCCGATTTTTTTCTTCAGATTTCTGAACAAATAGAAGTCTGACGGCGCCATATCTGGACTATAAGGTGTGAATCGGTTTGATTTTTGAGACTTTATACACACCTTCATTGTCAGGAAGACTTTTTTGAAAATAACTGCGAGGAACTTTTTGAGAATATTACCGTAAATATTTGCGGTGACTGTAGAGCCTTTAGCTATACATTCAATCAAAAGGATTCCTTGCATGTCCCAAAAAATGATTGACATGAGTTTTCTAGCTAAAAATTGAATACGCGATTCCTTCAGGGAGGAGATTCTTTATGAATCCATTACATGGGATTTAGTTTTATCTCGGGATCCCAGTGATGTCACAAAGTCTCATCAAGTTAATAAAAATATAAATTTGTTGTCTACGCATTGTTGCTCAAACTTTACTCACGCCCAGTTTATCTTGCAGCATTGTCAAAAGGATAACTTCGGATAGTTCCAATGCTGTAGCGATTGCGGAGAGACTTTTATACGACGATTTGCAAGAACCACCAATTTTACTTTGTTGCAAATTTCAACATGTGTTGCTTCCGTAAGTCTTCCACTTCTAGGATCATCTTCTATGGATTCTCAAAACTGATCAACATGTAATTCTTGTGTAATATGACAAAGCATAGTCTTCATACACTGCACTCAGATTATTTTCGGATTGTTGCCTTCCCTTGAGAGAAATTTGATTACACTTCTATGCTCCAACTTCACAAGACTCATTTTCCGACACATAATACTACAAAAAAATAAATAATAACGAATAAACTATTAAATTTGGCATTAAAAACTGAAGTACAACAACTGTTTCTGTCATGCCTAGCTAGATAATTTTTGTAATTTCCCTGGTATATTATTTACCTCACGAAAATAAGGCTAAAGTTTATTGAATTATAGCAGCTTTATAGGAAAAAAAAGAACATAAATTATTCAATCGGCAAGCACCTCAAAACGCTCGGCCAAATAATTTAGTAAAGATAACACTACAATATAGAATTAATTATACAATTTAGAATGAATAAGATTAAATAATGTTTACAACAAATATAGGCTTAGGTTATGGTTATTCGCCATCCATAACCCTATTAATTCGATATATTCCAAATAAAAGAATATACTCTTAGAAACTCCCACCAATGACGTGCCTATTTACAAGACTTCGAAAAAAACTAAAAGAAAATGTGAAGAAATGCAACAGCTTGGAACATCAGTAAATATATAAACAAAAAAAAATTTATAGCAAAGAGAACGCAAAGTGGAGAGCCTGGAAGAAACTGCTGAAGGAGCTAGTTATAACATGAAACGAGTAAACTCTTCATATATTTAGGAGCGGTATTACCTCTACAGAAATATATAGTGGTAACGCCGGAATAAAAAAAGTAGCAAACGACAGTTTAGAGAAAATTATTATTTGGCCAATGGTGAGCTATGCCAGCGAGGCTTATATGTTTAGAAATGATGTTGTAGGATTGCACTGTAATAAATAAAGGAAAATAATGTTGAGAATGATATAAGGAGGTAATACGATAAAGAAATCTAGTGAAAAAGACAAAACTGGAAGCAAAACCTTTTCCACACGCTTAACAGTGCTTGCAGATTTCACAACGTACTTGTCCACGACGAAGCATGTCCAAAAATGTCTTGTGTCCTTCCGCAACTACCGTTTCTTGAATAGCAAGCTTGTCCATAACCACCAAATATTCTCGTATAAATTTCTTGATAAGAAAGCTCATCGGCAGTTAAAAATGTGATTAAACAGTGCGTTGGACTTATTATTGTACACTATGTACAGGGCATTTTAAAAATCGATAGAATTCAATATAATTGCAATTAACTCGTGGAATTATACATATAAAAAAGAATTCACTTGATTTCTCACAACGGCTACCAATCATGGTCTGTTCATTATAAACGTGTTTTAACTTGAACCAACTTCATCCAAGAATATCAAATACGTATCTTATCATTAAAATGTTAAATAGAAGCAAATTTCAAGAAACAAGAAGAAAAACCTGATGTAGGTAAGAATGTTGCCATTTTCTGAATAATTTCCTTACTTTTTCATTTTGATAAGAGCTTGTTACTTTGAACAAATATGTTTGTTACTTTGACATGTTTTGATTTGACCTTACAGAAAATTGTCGTGAACTCCCCGAACAACTTCAAACTGCTTTCGCCGCTCACGTAGAACTCATAATAAAAATGTGTAGATGCAACTTTATACACGGTAAGCCACACTCAGATAAGTCATTCAGAAATCATTAGAAATATTAAAATACTAGACATTATTGATCTTCCTGTATTTTAATTCTTTTATTCTTTTTGTCATTTTGTGCAAACGAAAGAGTTTCATTATAGTACCTTTGATACCAATATTGTATTTCAGTATGATATTTTCTATTTCTTTTAGACTCTCGTGTTTTGATCTTAAACTAATACTTTAAATTCACCATATTATTTATTTAAGTGATTTTTAAGATAAACAGCAACCACACAAACAAACTGGTTTTTAAAAGACCATCGATCGCGTTCATATAGCCAACCAAATAATTGAAAGTGTACAGAATTTAATTAAACGTTTACCTATATTACAATACGTGATTTTAAAAAATCTTTAGATAAAGAAGAAGATTAACCTGTAAAACTTTCGGACACACTAAGATACCTACAAATACAAAAAGGTGATACGCAAGACTGCATTAACTTTGAAAGAATTACGCTGCTCAGTGCGAAGAAATGTACGCAGGGTATTAGAATAAACATTCAAGAACAAAAGAGAATCGACACTGGGAGAAGAACAATACAGATTCAGGGCGAACCGGTGAACCACAAACCTGAATTTTAGCCTCATACAAATACGTGAATAAGTAGTGGCGACGGATGAACAAATACACGTATGATACAAAAATATAAAGAATGAATTGGATAAAAAGAGAAAATGTATGGAGTTGTCTGGAATAACAAGGACTAAAGATACAACTTGTAGAAGGGATCAAGCATTGGTACCACTATAGCAGAAATAATGTAGGATACATCAACCGCACCTCCTGCGCCCTTTATTGTACGTTTGCCATTGTACTGAAGCATTTAACTTCTTAATAATTACAACGTCAGCATCCCCCATAGTTTAATACTTCTAATTTCGCTAAATTAATCTGCAGATTATGGTTCCTATACCAAGATATTATTGATCCACTAGAAGAATGGCATAAAAACTGAAAAATATCGAAAAGGCAACCTCTTAGTGTATCTATGGAAATTTCATGTAAACTACTTAACACTCGCTATTCTTTTGGGTGCTAAAAAAGTGTGGCCTAAATAGTGATTCTTGAACCCCTGATTCTTGGCCTCCAGATTATTATTACAATTTGGCTAAATTACGTATAGTAATTGGTTAGTAGGGGTAACTAAGATGTATGTTAGCATCAATTAATTCGTCGGCTCAATCTCTCAAAAATATAACATTAATGGCTACGTAGATACGATTGCCGATCGGACTAACTCAGGGACACAAAGTGCAGTTCGTTAAGTACTTATAGTTAAATTCAAAAGCCAAAATGAGCGCCAACGAATCTTTTAATTAACGACAAGTGTATCCAGGAATGATTGAGAATTCTGAAACTCCAGCTTAATTATTCTGAAAGAAAAGCTCAAGGCAAGAGCAGCAGTAACAATAATAAAACCACAATGCTAGTATCACAGTATAATAATCACGAATTAAGTATCATATTGTACAAAGTACAGGTGATTATTTGCTAAGCAAAGGTTATCGTAAGGTAATAAATCTAGGCAAAAATTTAAGATGCACCTCATAGCACAAACTCGGCTTGCAAGAAAATTAGCTTAAAACACACATTAAAAAGTACAAATATAAATTATATTAAACACTACAACAATTTAAAAAGGTGTAACGGAGGTCAACGCAGGTTCCGTAAAAGAAAAATATCGAGTGCCTTCAGGTACTTAGTTCGTGGCTGTACATAACAGCGAGAGTCCCAAACTAAAGCATCCAGGTTTCTAACGGAATTGGGCAGGTAACTGTAGCAATCAAATGAGGCACAAAGCACCGGCTCACGGCCGGGAAAAAGAAATCAAAACATGTTCCTCAATTCCTTTGGCGAGCCCCTTTCTGCCCACTAGGAAGGACGCATAGCTGGCACAGAATCTTGTAAGGTAACAGCTAACAGCCCATACGAAGGTCGGAAACGTCAAAGCCCATACAGGGTCAAGCTCGACGCCCTCGATGTGATATAAGATAGAGATTAAAGCGAGCTCCGAACCTGCGGCTATAAAGAAAAATAAAAGCCCGAAATAGAATCACGAATGCCTTAAATCGCGGAACGAAAAGCTTCAATCGGCTTACCCCAGCTCAATTTGGACCACGTGTAGAAATGGGTCAGCAAAGCGCTTTAATCCGCCAGTATTGCTGTGAAAGAAAATTTCTCAGCAAATCGCCAGAGTTGCATAAACCGCCACCATCACCGAGGGCAAATTCCACCAAACATAAACTGCATGTCACAATTCAAAAGGCGCCAAAACTGTTTCCCATCACAGCATCAAACTGAAAAGACGCTGGGAACAAAAACCAAGTTCATGTTTCTGCCGATAAACAAAACGCAAACAGACGGGAAGCGCGCGAAATTCAAATCCTGTAATACAGACATCGAAAAACAGACGGCGCACACAGAACTGCGAAACTGTAGAGGCGCAATCTAAACGTAACATGTACTTAATTTGAAATCAATAGCTCCATCCTAAGGAAAGATTTTTAATAAAATAGGTATTGTTTGAACTCCCTTTCCCACCCTGTATAAATTGATAGAAATTGTATATCACCTTTTTAATTATTTGCGAATTATGAAAAATATACTGCGCTTCAAATTAAGATACTTAGTTTTGAAATACCCTGTATGTATTTCGGCTCATTGCCTCTTCCAAATGAATTTCTTACTCAATACCAAGTAAATTATTCTTCATGTATTTTTAATATATTTATATTTTATAACTCGAGTGCTGAAGACTACTTACGTTATAATGCTGGCGTTCCAGTTTATTACCATTTATGTTCTTGAGGTATAATAAATGATGTTTTTTATTTTAATCGTGTACATGGAGATTTGATGCGACGATGAAATCATATTGTAGCTTTGCAATTTAATGTAGATATTTACTTTTATTTCCACATAAATTGGTACTAATATTAAAGATGTACCTGTAAATAATAAAAAGTCAGATACACTTTGATTATTTTCAGTAAGTAAGTAGTATAAATACCAAGTCAATAAGGACATGATATCCTTATGTTATGTTAAAAATAAAAGAGATAACAGAGCACAGAAAAGTAATAAGTTTGTTGCCGTAATTTACTTAATAATAAAAGCCTAATACGTAAGTACCAAGAAAGGTTTACATCTTTAATTATAATTTTGTTGGGGTTCTATTATAATTAACGTGTGTTAAATTCAATGTTATTAGTTTTTTACTAATAACTAGACGTATCCTTTGTTACTGCCGATTTATAAGTAAAATTGTAAGGGTTTCGTTGCGTAATATTTTCAGGCATTGGTCAAACGCAGCATTATTGCGTAGTAGTACATTATGTAGACCTGTACTATACTATACCTATACTAATATATAAGGTGATTCAAATTCGAGAACAACTGTGGGTATTTCACTTATTTGGAAAAGTAGAGGTCAGATATAAATTAGGGGCTTTAGGGACGGTTCTACAATGCAAGTATAAAAAGTCCGGAATAGTTATTCTCCGGATAACTTAGACCTCAAGTCTCAAGTTATACCGAGTATAATTCCGAAAGCGTTCTGAAATTCCCGTACAAAGGGGGATAACGGTGGGGGTAGCCGTGGCGCACGGTTTCAGTTCACATTAACTGACAGACTGCAAGGACGGGAATTTTGACTTTTGGGGGTAGTTTGTTGAGTAGCGATATTATCGACTTTTGAACACTTTCGGATGTCACCGTAAGACTACATCCTCAGCAACTTCAACTTTATCTGAATCAAAAACATTAAACCTTAATTTAAATGTAGTGGTTACATGCATTTGTGACATTTATGAACGCACATAGATTCTATTTATAGTTATTGTGTTACCAATTATTCTACTTTAATGAAACATGCATTGTGATAAAAAAGGGGATTTGCAGTACTTACTAGCATTTAACTTTTATACACGTATTTATAAAAGACCCTAAACAAAAAGCATAATGCTATTACAGACGTCCATAGCAATATAAAAATGCTGAATTATGTATCTGTAAAAAGCATATTTGGTCCAATAAAGCGAGCATCCAGTGAATGGCAGTAAAATTGTTACTGCATATTAGATTTTCTCGCGCACTTAAAGGAATACCTGCTTTATGTTCTCCATGATCTTGTTTTTGATATGAGCGCATCGCCATTTTCCGTTCGAATCTAGGACGTTCCCGGAATGGGAATATTTTATCAGCATCTGGATCGGAAGAAATTTAATTCAGCTTAATGTCCTAATCGAATTGAAATATGCTGACCTTTCTAATGGCATTTGGTAATCTAGTTTAATGCTCGTACATTAAGTATTTATGAGATTACTTTATTTCTCCACAATAACACATCGTAAATTGTAATTTAGCTGAATTGAAATTACAGTTCGGCCCGACATAAACGCATGCTACAAGAGAAGCCTAATTTAGAAACGTTGTTTTGTTGGAATTTAAAGGCGACGGAAAATTAGCTTCCACTCTTTTATTTTCATAAATAACTTGTTTAACGTAAGTTATCATATAATCTTACATTAGAAATATAACAAAACTAGAGCTTATAATAAACTGTTGTTTGATAGAGTCGCATCACTAATTATTGTATACCCTTACTGTTGTATATAAGACTCACTTAAATATTCAAAAAAATCATGCTTTCACCTAACACATACTAGCACCAACTCAATAATTTGTAGCCTACTATGCTGCGTGTTAGCTGCCAATTTTGTTCACCTATTTGAGCAAATTTCTTACATAAGTAATTTGTGGGTAAAGTGTAAAATTAACGAAAATGCCTGATAACAAGGTCGTAACTTTTAGCATTCCAAACAAGTAGCTCAAATGGAACGCCAGCGAGGCGCCGTGTATATAAAGAGTAAAAAATCAGTTCACTTAGTACTATGAGTAATAACGATTTAACATATTATTACCGTCCAAAACGTTATTAACGATACAACACAGACCCTGAAGTGGGAAAAACAACGCCACCCGCTTGGGAACCAAATCTGTTACCCACGAAAACGACTTTAACGACATAAAAACGACACAATCGGGAACTTAACCAGATACGTAGCCCCAACCCCGTTACGATGGAAGGTAAGAAAAGGTTGCCCCGACTTGGGAACGCTCAGGGAGAGGTCAGGTTCTTTACGAGCTTTGAATTAGGGCTACAAATCCATTAAAGGAGATAAGGGATGTTAAATATTGATGCGCCACCACATTCAGATTAGATCGGGAAAAAACGATCAGCAACACAGGTGAACGCACTCTGAATGTGGAAGGTAGTGATTCATCTTTCTACTTCTACCTTGGCACAGCTTGATGTAGCGACTGCAACAGCTGAATTGAATCTACCTTTCGTTACATTCACTTACAGTCATCTGGTTTCCTGTACATTAAAACCAAACACAAAAAGGCATGCAAATACCAATGAGAAACATAAGTAACAAATAATAAACTCTATTGAAATAATAAAAATAGGTATATCACAATCAACATGAAAATGAATACTGGTTACAATTAAAAATAATAGGCCAAAAGGGTAGTCAGGTTAAATTGCGACGTTTAATCTAAATACAGTAGTAAAATTACAATCAAACGGTAAGGCTTCACAAAAGGAATACGTTACATAATCAACTTTAGCAAAAATTACTCAAATAGTGGTACAACAACGTTTAGTTGAACTTCAAGCGCAAAACAACATGTAGGCAATAAACTTGACGGTATTGTTCAACATTTTACAATTTAAATCAACCTAAGGCGCTAAAACAGCAAGTCGAAAATGACTTCACTATAAAGTTATCGGTGTTACACGTACTAGGAACTATCAAATACCTGATAAGAAGTGAGATGTTCTGAATTACGTTGTTCTTGTCCAGCTGCAGATCGCATCCCATGCTAGTGCCACGAAATGCGAACAGGAACTACTGGGAAACCACACAAAGGAGCGATAATCGAGCGGAAGAAGACTCGAAAGTTCCCAAGAAAGAAAACTCGGGAAAATTTTGGGGCTGTCTGAACAACAAAATTCTGAGAATGCAATCGCTTCGCATGAGAGACTAGCTTACGTCACCCCAATCAGGAACAAAGCTCAATTTATAATTGAATTTCGACGAACATAAATGAACTGCAAAGTGTTAATATACGGACTAAGCGGAAGTAAAGTTCGTATGGAGTGAACTTTTGAGCTTAAAATGCGGAAAGCACTAGATGCGAGAAATTGTTCTAACAATATAAGGGCGCCAAGTTCAGTAATTTATCGTAATTCACTTCGCCGCCACACGGAGTAAATGAGCGACGAAAGGCAGTCTATAAGGAGATGACAACAATATGATTGTTCGTAACGACTATAATAAATCATAGAACAGCATTAATGACGCAGAGAAACATAAATAACGCTGAGAACGTAGACGCAAAACAAACAAATGATTGATATGTTCATTAATAACGATAATAAACTCGATGCACGAATACTGCATAGGACCTTGTCAGCACAAAGGTTATAAAGACCCCGATTGAAAAACCTCAATCAACGCTCAAGCAAAACTACAAACTGAACTGCCTTGCGAATAAGGTGGTCAAAAAAACCTCGAACGCAACGCTTACGTAAAGAATTAATATCATCGGCCGTTTCTAATACACGGTTTTCGCTTCAATCGTTGACTAACGCATGCGACTATAACCAGAGTGCCCATTTTATCATCTACCTCCCCGCTCCCCAAATAGGCAAAACATTTTACAATCTAGAGTGCAAATACAGTTATTATTTTATTAAAGAGGGCGCTTTTTATTAAATAAACTGGTTTTGCACTAAGTTTCCTCTGGATTGTAAGTTGTTTACTCGCCCATCGACAGTAAGGTTGATATAAATCGGGAAACCACTGATGATCGGATTTAGTCTATAAAATTCAACACTTGCGTCCTCCATCGAGTAATTTTCGCCAACGGACTTAATTTTGCAAACCAAGAAATTCGAAGAAGGAAAAGACCTGAAAACAAGTTTGGGTGCGCATTAACCCAGGTGAAAATAGTTATAAACGGGCTCTACCTCAGATTGTGGGTGGCCAGTGGATATTTTGCTTCAAAAAGAACAACTACCCTATCCCGAAGTAATCGGCAGCTGCGGTGTTGTTATTTGTTAGGCAAATTGTAGGCATACCAGGAACCTTAGATACCGGTTGCTATGGTCATATGGCCAAAGCCCCACGAACGTTTTAATAGCTATGTAAAAAAAGTAAAGTTCAGGCCGCTTCATTCTACACGTGGGAATATGGCCTGAGACTCGGCTAATCAGGGTCTCCGAAATATCTCTTTCCGAAACCCAGTCATCTGGCACACCGTTAACGGCGTACTGGGTAATGTGGTTAGCATCAGGCCTTCAACAACTGCCTTACTTTCCCTACTCCACAAGCGTGGTTTCGGTACCACATTTTTAAAGCCACTGGGCGGGCCGCCCTCCAGTCGCCAGATTTGGGAGTTGAAACGCGTACCGTAGCACCGCAGTCGAGCTCCCTAACCACTCGGCCACGCAGGCGACAATAGCTATGTATCATGGTTTACGAAATATATGACATTTTGTACACACAAACTAGTTTATGTGCAACCTTTTACCTTTTAACATAGGAGCAAATACTAGTATTCTTAATCCTTCCATTGGAGTAAGCACTCTATTGGTAGTAACATAAGTTTTTCTGCTATCGACTCCGTAAGTGACAATTATTACTTTTGCAGTTTATGTAATGCCTAACTAGGTTAGGTAGTTTATGAAGGGGATCTCTTAAGAACATTTTTCATATGTTACCCAGGTATTACATGTATTCCCTAATGAGTTGCAGGGATTTGATGCAATACATTTTTACATCTGTTTACAATAAAGGAAGTATTGGATTCACCCCAAAAATTCGAAATTAAGTTTTCAACAGATCTTCACGTTTAAGATTCCCCTGTATCCAAAAAGCATACTACTTTTGTTCATTGGTCTGTCTGTGTGTCTGTCTGTGTATGAACAGAATATCTCAAAAACGAAGAGGTATGACGTTAAAACTTCATATATAAGTTTTGTGCACTATCTAGATGCGACAGCAAGCTTTTAACGAAAATTGCATAACCGCAAGTATGGTGTTTACTCTTGTGATTTTTCAGTTTTTTTCGAATTTTCAAAAACACCTCTAACGATTTCTTTCAAACTTTAGATTTTTATTACATTTTTAATGGGTATTGATGTGAGATAAGTGATTTTCAAGTTGAATACCTCTAAAATGGGTTTCTTTTGTTTTTTCTTTCTTCTTTATTATTAGTGAGTGTCGCTACTTGTTTGATTTATGTACGTCATAACTCTCAAGGGCACGGCCTGCTGAATTGTTTGACAAACGTCACTGTACACGGCCTGGGCATGAAGTTTCGCGATTCTCCGCAGAGCGCAGTATACCCACGAGCGGGAATTTCAAATTTGCAATGTAAGATCAGTTACTACGTTGACTACAATGCAAATATTTGATTAAATTTTACGAAGTTTTTTAAAATTTTACAACAATAATATAACCCTCTCGTGTATTTTTTACTTTGAGTTTCTATTGTGTTTTTTGATCATTTTCCTGCTAGTTTTTTCGTGTATTTTCTCATTTACATTATTTAGATTCACAGTATAATTTGTTAATTAATTTATTAGTTATTATTGCTTATGATTTTGTTTGCTATTGTTAAAATAGAAAGCGGTTCTACAACGTGCAAATACACCAATTGGGGAAGATCTTATCATGAATTTACCTCCAACTAAGTTTTACGAAGGAAATGGGCTGAAAGCTAAATTTAAATTATAGTGGTGGTGCTTCAAGCAAGGTATCTTTTTAGCGATTTCTATTTTTTATTTTTATTTAAATAGGTATCCATAAACAACGGGAAAGAGTTGTTAGTTGTAGCTTTCAAGAAAGGTGTTTCCGAGTAACTTCTTCTGGGAGAAGACTATAAAATCACTAGCACTTCCTTTAGTACATTTTTAATTACTACATTTACAGATAGATATCTAATAAAATAAATAACTTTTAAATGTTTAATTTTATTTTTTTTACAATAAATTACACATAAACTTACAACCTTGCAATAGCACACAGAATAAAATACTTCATTACTATTATCACCTAGATCATCTTCCAAATTTGTAAGAAATACTATTATCTGCATATCATGTGCTATTTTAGAGCAACTGTGTGAGCTATCAAAAAATACCTGCCTGAAAATATGAATCCGTCTTCAACTACGACTTCTTGGAGTTCCACACCGCTCAAGAAAAATATTAAAACTATAGATCTTTAAGGTACTTACACGACACTAAATAGATTACACCATTCATATTTATATTACATTCAAAACAATAGGTCCTTACCCTACTGTTACTGCATTTAAAAAATAATTTCTGAACACGAATTAGTATTGAGAGCCGTTGTCATTTAACTGTCGTCGTGGGTATGTGACGCCAAACGGCCAAAATTAGCGTTTTCTCAGAAATGAAAACAACAATGGATTTCTAAAAAATTCCCAGGCCGTATAAAGTGACATTTGTCACACAATTCAGCAGGCCGTGCTCAAGGGACTTGTCAAATTATTTCTCCCTCAAACTCATCGTAACCATGCAACTACAAATAACGTCATAGCAACTATACAATGAGACAATCCTTGATGTCACTTACATATTCTAATTTTAAATGTCATTATGCCATTTTGAAATGTCATACTATCTTTTATCTAATAGACTTGTCTGTCCGGGACGCTGTTTCAGCAGCCAAACCGTAAGAGATAGAGAAAAAAGTTATGAAAGTTATATGTTTGGACTGGTCATGTTAGGCCAGGAACCGAATTTCAGTCACGTGACACTTCCGGTTTTCGAGAAATCACGTGATTTCCGTCCGTCCGGGACGCTGGTCCGTCCGGGACGCTGTTTCAGCAGCCAAACCGTAAGAGATAGAGAAAAAAGTTATTAAATGAGACATTTGTCTCACTGGTTGCTAGTTCTTACTAATATGCTAGTAAATAAAATATTGTATGCACCACGGGAGATATTCATGTTCTTTACCTTCGGTTCACTTACAGACCTCGGGCCAGAGCCTTCGGTCTGTAACACATGACAACCTCAGGGAAAAAACATATTCATATCTCCCTTATTGCATAAATATCTATTTTGTTCATTGATCTGTCTGCCAGTCTGTCTGGGTTGACAGAATACCTCAAAAATGAAAAAAGGTATGGCGTGAAACTTCACATATAAGTTTTGTGTACTATCTAGATGCGACAGCAAGCTTTTGAAGAAAATCGCATAACCGGAAGTATGGTGTTTACTCTTGTGTTTTCAGTTTTTCTTCCGATTTTTTCAAAAACGGCTTTAACGATTTTTCAGTTTACATTTTTATAACATTTTTAATATGCATTGATGTGAGATAGGTGATTTTCCACTTGAATACCTCTAAAATTTATATTATTTTGTACGGTTTCTGCAGAATTTGTAATTTTTTTATTTTTTTCCCAAATGTTTAAAAATTAAAAATTAAATTTTTGGCTAAATGTAAGATCACTGTAAACGGAAGTTGTGTGCGTATATCACACCAGATTTTTTTACTTCAAAGGATTTATATTGTATTTTTAATAAATAAATAAAAAGATAATTAAAACTTGAGTTTTATTAAGTTATGGAGTATTAAAATAATAAACATTAAAATAGTAATTTATTATACAAGACGATAAAGTTAAATTTTATCCACGAGTGAATCGTTTAACGTCGAGACGAAGTCGAGACGTTAATGATTCAAGAGTGGATAGAAATAACTTTATCGTCGTGTATAATACAATATTTTTTTCTATAGCAAGAACTTTAACAATTTCAAAAGAAAATAATGACAGTCAATTACATTTCAAAACGTCAGTAGCTAGATCGGGTTGCTACGATAATACGAAGCTGTCATATTTAATTTAAACAAAAGTTAGAAAATTAAATTACTTTATCTATCCTTGATGTTAAAGTGCTACTTTATCTACCCTTGCTGTTAAAGTAAAACTTGACCTTTTGTTTTGAGTTGATAAATGCACACTTTAACATGTGCTATAGAAAAAATAAAATTATTTGAATTCGCGGGCTTTCTGCTGTTTTGCACTTGCGGGTAAAATCGGGTATTTTCGGCATCTGTTGTGGGTATTCGGTAATTTTACGAACGGTAGCGCTGGTGCTACCCAACTAATCATAGCCAGTGTATACTGGCTCTGCCACTAATAACCTACAGGGGTCGGTATTAGAGCGATAGGTTGCTCCCATTCATATTTATAGTTTGTTCCAAATGCATACAGAGTGAAGTAAAACCAGCTCTGTTTATTTAAATGTTTATAGCTGTTTCAGAATAAACAGTAAATGATAGAAAACAATATCTATGTTTGTAGTATTGACACAGGTACAGCTCACAATACGATAAATACATATAGTAGCTTTATCGCTTCATCAATAAATTGTCGATTCCAATAAAAGCAGCGCGTAAAGTTTTCTTTGCTGCCGAACGGAAGGAATACATACCTAATTTAATTTGGGAGAAAATATGGAGCCATTGCAAAAGAAAGACCCAAAACCTTCACATATGTTTCCGATACTGCGAGCATTTGAATGAAAACGGGCATTTCTAGCACGCAATACCGAGATAACAAGATCTTGAAACGCCAATATTCGCAACGCAAAATGACTGTAGGTAGGTTGATATAGCAAGATTCAGCAATAAACTTTTTAAGGCTTTATCCAACTGCCACAGCGCCTGTGATTGCGATACCGGAGTTCGGTTTGATGTCCGCATTCGTAAACTGACACTTTGCTTGGGGAATTTACTTTATTCCTGCAATTATATGGGCCAATTCCGGCACAGATGTCTCCAAATTCGCGCAATCCTCCATTCGGTAGCCCGCGACGTCACAGCATCGGTGCTGTAATTACTTTTTAAATTTGTAGTGTTTCCACCGGAGCGAATGGGCTCTAAACGCCCGGAATGGATCTACAAAGTAATTTTCGAATCTGATTACATAGATGGAACTTTTGCTGGGAGCAATAAAGCCGAACGACGGTGCAGCGAAAGGAATGCAGCGCGTTGCAACATAAAGCAACCTCATTTCACGTTGCACCGAGAATTAAAGAGCATGTCATCGTCCAAAACACGGTGTTCTACTTCGGAGATAATGGGCGACCACCTTGGTGAATGATAAGGAACGGTAATATACGGTAATAACCGTGCATCTCCAGGACATGACACCGACATTTTCGGGAAGTTAGCACTTGTTGGGGCTGTCATTCGATACGGTTTACATTCCATCGTTGTTTTAACACATTCTTAGCTTCACGCGTAAACGGGCCCAACTCTCGTATATTCCCAGCAAATGGGCTGTTTGCTTTTCAAACGTGTCGAAATATAAACACCGACAGGGGAGGATTCGACGATCAGAGAACGTGGGCCCATAACACAGCGTGGTGATAAAATATAAGACATAGCTAACTGCTTTGAAAATAGAGTTTTCCAATGAATCCTTAGAATGGAAAACCAGTGAGAGTTTTGTAGTGTTTGTTTGTCACTTGGGACATTAATCTATATTTTCGTTACATTTTTCACACTTGTAATAAACTACGAGGTATCCATCTCCTATGGATGTCAGCATTTTGCAAACTTTTTTACTACAATTTACTGCACAGCATACGGTGAATACGGCGACTCAGTATATACGAGGATAGTTCATCATTTACTGTCCCTAATATAGTAGGCATTGATTGATAAATGAAAAACTGTTTTTATCCGAAGTGTCATTTATTCACGTTAGTGTATGTAAAATTGAGTCTCTCTATCTTTTCA
The DNA here is from genome assembly GCA_940337035.1 of Agriotes lineatus. Taxonomy (NCBI): domain Eukaryota; kingdom Metazoa; phylum Arthropoda; class Insecta; order Coleoptera; family Elateridae; genus Agriotes; species Agriotes lineatus. The sequence goes on from CALNHX010001498.1 coordinate 211,752, forward strand.
TTTATTCGAAATATTAGTTCAGTTCTCTTGTGGTGTTTGTAATTTTATCAAAATGGATAAAATTGAAACAAGAGCTGTTATAAAATACCTCTGTAAGAAAGGTTTATCACCGCAAGAAATTCATAAGGACATGACTGAAGTATTGGGTGATTCTGCGCCTTCATACCAGGTAATTAAAAATTGGTCTCGAGATTTCAAACTGGGGAGAGAGTCCTGTGAACACGCGCCAGGTGCAGGACCACCAAAAACTGTGGTTACCAAGGAAAATATTAATTTGGTCCATGATATGGTACTGAATGATAGAATAATTACCGTCAGTTGCATAGCGGAGACATGTGGCATTTCAGTTGGGAGCGTTGAAAAAATTTTGCACGAAGAATTGGGTCTCACAAAAGTTTCTGCACGTTGGGTGCCAAAAATGCTAACGGCAGATCAAAAACGCCTCCGACGCGTAACCGCAGATACCAATTTGGCAATCATTAACAGAGACTCCGATGAATTTTTACAAAGATTCCTTACAGTGGATGAAACTTGGGTTCATCACTTTGACCCACAGTCGAAACGCCAAAGTATGGCATGGCGGCATAAGGGTTCCCCACCTCCTCGAAAATTTCGTGTTGTTTCTTCGGCAGGCAAAATCATGGCAACGGTTTTTTGAGATTTTAAGGGAGTTATTTTTGTGGAATATTTACCACGTGGGCACACCGTTACAGGCCAATATTACGCAGATTTAATACCAAAACTTCGAGAAGCAATCAAGAAAAAGAGAAGAGGAAAATTGAGACGAGGTGTTCTGTTTCATCAGGATAACGCCCCGGCCCACAAAAGCTGTATTTCAATGGCAGCCATTCACAACGCTGGCTTTGAAATTTTTGAGCAACCTCCCTATTCGCCAGATTTGGCCCCTAGCGACTATTTTCTTTTTCCAAAATTAAAAGAACATCTTCGGGGAACCCATTTCACGAACGACGAAGAAGTGATGACAGCCGTAAATGAGTGGCTGACGGAACAAAATACAGAATTTTTTTCCAAAGGCATTCAAGCACTTCAACACCGATACTTAAAATGTATTAACCTGTCAGGGGACTATGTTGAAAAATAAAATTATTTCGTTCTTGTCAAACGTTTGCTTCTATGCTAGGGACAATAATTGGTGAACCGCCCTCGTATGCATAAATGAACCCCGGATTGCAGTTGCATTTTTTTTTTACTTCAATCGCCTAAGGCGAAGGAAGCATTGTAATCGTGAAAAATCTGTAAAGTGGTTTACACAGAATTTCCCTCACAAGAGACCACATAGAGGTAACGTTGAAACAATGAACGCAAACACTTGGTAATGCGAGTTACATCAATTTGTAAATAAAAAACGATGCAGCCACGACGCCCACTCCCCGTCTCTATTTTCGCTTGCGACGTTGTGCTCGTTGCATATGTTTATCCTTATTACGACATTTACTCTGTATCTGTTTTGTCCCATTTTCGTCAAATGTAAACAACTGGCCTGTAAGCAAAATATTACTTTGTTCTATTTTTGAGTGAAAACAGAAACATACATTTAATTTTTTAAGGTGCTCATCGTGTATATATTTGGCCGACAGTACATATATTTAGTTTCTAGCCACGTAGACATAAAATCTGCGTGCAAGATATCTCTTCCTCCAACAAATACTTCTTGAGATATACCGCCAAGACAGACGCACAGACAGACGGAATTGAAAAACACCTGAAGAAATCTCGAACGATGATTTTTTCACGATTAAAATACTTCTTTCGTCGTGTAGGTTAGGAAAGTAAAAATAAAATCAGATTTTTGTTGGAGGAAGGCGATATTTTGCGAATTAGTGGTCTACTTGGCTCGAAACTGAATATGCTTTTGATCAAATATATACAGGGTGAGCACCAAAAAAGTTAAAATCTGTCTATTTTTGCTTTAACTCAAGAATTATTAGTTAAATATAAGTAAACTTTTGCATATAACTCAAGTTTTCACTTTTAAAGAAAATGAACACAACATTATGCAAGGTTGATTCATTTTTACTTCCCTCGTCTGAAAGACGAAGATTGTAATCACGAAAAAATCACCTTCCGAGATTTCTTCAGATCTTCACGTTTCAAGGTCCCTAGATGACGAAAAACAGGTTTTCTCAATTCCGTCTTCTGTCTATCTGTTTGTCTGTCTGTCTATCTGTTTGTCTGTCTGTTGGCAGTATAGCTCAAAAAGTATTTGTCGGAGGAAGACGACATTTTGCATACATATTATATATCCACCTCGCATGAAACCAGTACAATTTCATACAAATATATACAGGGCGAGCACCTTACAAAAATAAAATTTTGTTTATTTTTGGGTTAATTTTGAAATACGTAGAAGGAAGTAATAGCTTTCACATAGGTTAGGCTTCACATTTGCCGAAAATAAGACTTAACCGATACAGGATAATGTCACAAAAGAGTAAAACCGTTTCAACAATAACACCATTCCCTTAAATAGAGGCGCACGCCGCACTCATTTGTAATAGCCTCGGTGGCGCAGTTCGACTGTGGACGCAGTTACGATTTCTATGCAGGTGCGGTTACGAGCGCTATGCAGATGCGGCGGGTTCAAGCCCCAGCGGGATACATTTTTTTTATTTTAAAATGTATTTAATTTATTGGCAACGTGAAGTTATTTTTACTCCTAACTTAATTTGATTTTTAAAATTATTTAATGTCACAATGTCGACGAGGGAAGTTCTGGGTAAAGCCTTTTACAGTTGTTTTCCTTTGATATGTTCAAAATTGCTAGTTTCAAAACTTCTATTTACGAAAGCAATTTCGAGTAAAGCCGTTTACTGATTTTTTTCTAAACGATTGAAACTAGTATTCGAAACACTAATGGCCAGGTATAGAACATGAACTTTATTGCATGCAATGTATACATATGCCATCGGTGCAAAATGGTTTAGAACACTCTATGCAAACAGTTTTTTGTTTTACTTTCACTTCATTTTGAACAAATTACTCAACTTGCCTGTTTTTAAGGTGTAGTGGACCTTCAACTGCTTTACTCTCTATGTTACCAAGAATATATACCCTGCTGATAACATTCTGGCTAAATCTTTCTGCTTTGCCATATATGACTTTGTCAGTTATAAACCTTGCTCAAATAAATACTTTCTTCGAATGTTTTTCGTTTCTCAGATCTTGAAATTTGAAACAAGACCTCAATTTACGACTGCTTGATCTAAAATTCCGCTATCAATATAAGACTTGTCCTTATGTATCTATCTACATCTCAATTGGTTGAGCTTTAAATGTTTACCGTTTTCCATGGTGCGTAGCAGCATTACATTTTTTGTTTTTTTGGGTGAACTCTAGTCTTGTTCATATCAAAACAAAATTGTGAAGTTATCACATTTTTTGGGTTATTATTAGAAAGGAAGGGGGGAAATATTTTCCTTTTGTTTTTCCCAAAGGTAACTCGTCTGCCAGTTTATTGGCAACAGAATATTCGTAAAGCAATTGCTAAGAACTATGTTGAGGTCAGCCCCATGAATGAAATCTGTAAATTTTTTATACAATAGTTCGGGAGTAGTCTCTCTCTTAGGCGATATGTGGAATAGCGATTACATCGCACATTGTCGCTATTTCCCACTCTATACTTAACTGATTTGGATAAGAAGTAGGCTCCATGTGAGAACAATTTTTAAATTTACCGCTTTTCCGCTTTTGTATTCCAAATACTGGTGCTTTTCCCATTTCACTTACGCCCAAACTGATAGTTTAGCTATGCTTCAAAACTTAATTTCGTTAATTTCAAATACTGGCGTTTTCCGGATTATTTTATGATCGTCGATTTAAATTTAGATGTGCTTGCTTACCGCATGAATGACGTAACTTGGCTTATTGTATATTAATTGCCATTTTGGAGGTCCATTGTCTACGATTTTCACGTTTAGGTTTAGTCCCTGCATACTTTTCTTCCGAGTGAAATTCTGATTTAATACTGTGCGACAGTGACGCAATGCGGACGTTTCTGAATGAGTTAGAGAGAGCTCGTTAAGTAGCGCAAGCGCGCGTTTCCCTTGGCTTCAGCATTCACCCGCCTAAGTTCAAGAAGGCAACAAGTGATTGCTAGTTCCGCTCGACGGCGAAGGCCCTGTGCCTTCGCCGGGCGACTTCGAAATTAAGTGAAACTGTGTGGGTTTTATCGGTTAAGTTTTTGGTCATTTAAGAGATGTGTGGTGTAGTTATTAGCCGAGGTATTCTTGTACCGCGGTGTTTGGCAAGCTTCGATTGACGCCTTGGGGCGGATAATTAAATGGGAACCTCTTTTGTGCTAATCGTTGGTAATAAAATTACGTTACCGTACCGCATCCTTACCTGTCGTTACGTTCTTCGTTGCACCCTTCTTGGGGGATTTAACATCGTCCAGACCCACTCGACAAACAGCACCCCGGGTCGTTTCTTGCAGTTTCGTCAAATATTTTGGTGCAGTTCATTTTCAATTAGTTGTGCTTTCTTTAGTAGATTTATGACGTTTGCATGTGTTTTTCTTTGTAAAGGAGTTCAGACAGCTGTAAGAAAATGTAAGTAAGGTGAGTCCGACGCAGCTGTACGTGTACCGTCGCGTCGCTCAAGTACTGCCAAGGTTGGATCAGAAAGGTTAGGCCATCGCTTTCACTTTCAAGATAAGCTCACCTGCGTTTTTCCCGATTTAGTAAAGTGGCGGTGTCTAGCAATTAACATCTTTATTTCGTTTACCGGGTCTTAGCCCTAATTAAGGTCGTAAACAACCCCCCTTCTCCTTCTGAGTCCCAGCCGGAAAATTTTATTACAGCCCATCGTAGCATAATTGGGGCAACGGATTCGAGAATTTTCCGATTTGTGTCATTTTATCGGGTAACTGACGGTTGAGTATCTTGAATGTCAAATTCATGTCGTAACGACGTTTTCACCGGGTAACATCCGATGGGATAGTTTCCGCAAAATCCAAATAGCTATTCATCTATTTTTGTCCCAATTACTATACTTGTGAGGGGTTCAAAATGTTGTACAATTCGAAACAAAGTTTCTCTAACAAGCGGATTTATCCACACCGTTTCTACCTGTCCCATTCTCAAAAAATCGAGGATTTAAACAGCTTTTCAATCATATGCAACGATATATTTGGGGTAAATTTTTTGACCACATTTCTGTTGCTATAGCGACCGTCTTTATTACAACGCGTTTCATAAAGAAGACCGATAAGAGCACACATTTCTAAGGAATCTGCATTACCAACAAAAATATAATTTTCAATGTACCTAGCTCTCTCTGAGTGTACTACGAGTAGTCTCGATATTTGTGCAGAACCATCCTTTTTTCTAAGTCTGCATCTTTGTCGGTAGCTATTGAAATATCATCTCCAATCCCTTCATTAATTTCACCATCAGCGTTATTCTGATTATTAAGTTACCAATCCACCGTAATACCAGTTTTTTTTTATTTGAGATCTGCTCCAACTACCAAACAAATAAACTTTTTTTATTTTGTTACTCAGCCAACAGCCGTTAGGCCAATTATAGGCGTCGCTGTATATGATAAAATATATATCCTTAAACCAACATACTTGTAATTACAGATTTTAATTTAGTTCGGTCTCATCTTCAGCCACCAAGTTCACCTCGATTATTAACTTTGAAAAACATTTTTGTATCCAGAGATTTTACTTTTCTAACTCAAATAGAGAAGATTCATGACTTTATAACCTTTCCTACTATAACCTGAACACTTTCTGGAACCCTTCAATGTTCAGTATGTTACCTTAAACTTTTAAGATCAACTCAAAAAGAATAGCAAATATACCGATCAGTACGTCAGTGACTATGTTGAAAGAGATAGCGTGGCATAGTCCTCTAGCCGGCGGGGATATTGATCCATGTTCCTCTAGGTGGTCAGGTTTGAATCTCGCTGGGGCCGTGTACTTTAGCGTTTTTCGAGCCACAAAATAGTAGTGGAAGGCAACGGGATACCACCACGATACCGCCGAATTTATCCCCAGAATATTTCCACTCCACTCAAGGGTGGAAATCGTCAACGTGCAGAAATATTTACATCAGCGCCACCTTCCATAGAGTAGCATCAGCAAGACGAACCAATAGAGGTTTAGGGCCCTTCTTCTTCTTCTTTTTATTTTAGGCTTACACATGTTTTTCTTCACGCTTCTTTACTCTACTTCATACGATGGGGTAAGCCAGCTATCTCTCTGTCGTTTGAGGGGTTTCCCTGGTGCCAGGTGGATTTGACTGGTAAACGATCTTAATTATTCTGTGGTCTTCTGCTCGTTGGACATGATTCAGCTATTCTTTCTATCGTGTCTTTACAAACTTAATTATATCGCATGTTCCACATCGACTTCGAATATCTGCATTTCTTATCCTGTCTCGAAGCTTTTACTCTGATGCTATTCCTTTGCATTGTTGTTAACAATCTTCTTATCCGTGTTGTATCAGGCCGTGTTTTGTAGGTCTTAGTCTTACTCTCAAGGGTCATATATTTGTTACGCCACACTACGTCACCTAAGTAACCAGACACTCTGGCTCCTTTCCAAAATTGTTATCTTACTTCTTCGTATGAGTTTTTGTCGCTTGTCAGATGTATTCCTAAGTAGTTAAATCTCATAACCTGTTCTATTATGTTTCCTTCAATCTCTAATTTGCAACGTGTTGGTTCCCTTGAGGCTGTTATCACTTTTGTTTTAGATGTTACCTCCATGTTGTATTGTTTGGCAGTGGTAATAAAACAATGGAAAAGTCTTTGTACAGCCTTTTCTGTTCATCCTATAAGAACTACGTGATCAGCGTAGCAAATCATATTCACCCTTTGATTGCCCATTTCGTATCCTGGAAGTCATCTATCGTTGTAGACTATCTTGTCCATTATTATGTTTAACAAAGCAGGGCTTAACGAGTCACCTTGTCGTATTTCAGTGCTGCCTGCATTCTATTTCTTCCGTATATTGCCCCTTTTCTACCTAAATTTTTGTTTTTGTATTTTTGTTCATTTTGCATATAATTTTTAGTATATCTAAAAGTACACGCTTTTCTCTTAAGATTAAAGGTACATCCTGTAGTCTTGCGCCCTCGAACACTTTGGTAAGATCCACAAAGAACATTTATGCTGGCGAATTAAATTCAATCGCCTTTTCGGCAACTTGACATACTATAAATATCGCGTCAGTTACTGATTTGTAAATAGGGCAGTTCACTTAAGGTTTAGGGCTCTACTGGCGCTATCAAATAGATAATAAGTTAGTTATAAGTGTTATTGTAATAACGATGTAAAAATCTAAATAAAAAGCATAATGCACTTTGAGAAGAAGGCTATGTTGAACTCCAGTGTCTCAAATATTCGTCTACTTAAGAATTTGTTTTGATGAAATGTTTCTTCATCTTCTTCTTTTTCTATTTTGCCTTATTATACATATACAATGAATTTATTATAACGCGCAATGTGGCATTCCCGTTTCCATAAGGACTTGATTGTTACTAGTGGTTTCTAAGCGTACGCCACGCCATGTGTAAATGCGTTTATTTTAAAATGCAATATATGAACCGTAATTTTATTGAAAAAGAAGCATCAGAAAGAAAAACAGGGCATGTAATAATCCACATACTTGCTGTAAACTGAAGTCTTTATACTATTTGATCAACAGAATTCCTTCCCCCGTACAATATATTATGTTTTTACATACTCAGTAACGTTTTCATATTGCATTTTAAATAAACGCATTTACACATATTGCGCGTTATAATAAACTCCCTGTAGACTCTCTCCATCTTTTCCTCGGTAACCTATGCTCCTCCCACCTATCTGTGATATGTCTTCTATTGTTCATCCTTGAAATGTGTTCGTTCTATTCTTTTCTTCTATTAATTATTCTCTCGCTTCTGGTAAAATTCGCAATCCTTAAAATACATTTCAAATAATAGTAATTTATTAAACAAGACGATAAAGTTAAATTTTATCCACGAGTGATTCGTTTAACGTCGAGACGAAGTCGAGACGTTAATGATTCAAGAGTGGATAGTAATAACTTTATCGTGTACAATACAATTTTTTTTCTATAGCAAAAACTTTAACCATTTCAAAATAAAATAAGGAAAGTCAATCACATTTTAAAATCTCAGTAGCTAGATTGGGTTGCCAGGATGATACGAAGCTGTAATATTCAATTTAAATAAAAGTTAAAAAATTAAATTACTTTATCTACCCTTGATGTTAAAGTTCTACTTTATCTACCCTTGCTGTTAAAGTAACACTTTACCTTTTGTTTTGAGTCGATTAAAGCACACTTTAACATTTGTTATAGAAAAAACGTTACTTAACTATATAGCAATACTTAAAAACACATATAATGTGACGAACAACTATATCAGTAGGACATAATCTCGCCTGCCGTTTAGAATGAATCTTACAATACTATAGAAGAAAAACGATAGTTAGTACCATGGTGGACAATAAAATTAGACCGGAAAAATCGAAAGTGAGGTTAGTTGGACATAAGTAGTAGTAGTAATAGTAGATGTCAAGCGAATGACAGGCCGGCCTAAATTTATTATCCGCCATTGTACCTATAAGATACACGTAAAATTTCCAACATTTTCAGAATATCTAAATTAGTGTATAGAGAAATAAGCCGGTTTAAAAAAGCTTTATTTTATAAGCTTTGTATTTTGAAAATTTGTATTTTTTACTCTGTTCGTGGTATCCCATTTTTAAAATTCCGACTTACAGTATGTAAAATTCTGATCTTTACAATAATACCTTTATAGCACATACAGAGAATTTTTCTTTTTAGGATACATACGAGCTATGTATACTTTTATAAAAAACATGTCAATGCATTGTTCTACTGCAATCTATCGGCAGCCAACTATACACTAAATTTCAAATTTAACCTTCCATTTTTTTTTTAAAGAATAGTCTATGGTGAAAACCGTAATCAAATTATTTAATGTCAAATTAATAGTAATTAGTTGAGTTACTCATAAAATTGCAATTTTTTAATACAACCATGCACAGCAAAGACAAGAAATTTGAAATGTTAACATAGTATCAGCCCGTGCTAGAGAACTGTCAGCTTGTGCTAGAGAACTGTAGAGACTTATTTTCAATAAAATATCCAGAAAGGTCTATTTCTTACATTAGAACTATTCCAAATTTCATCTATAATTAACACTAAAAACAATGTGTTGACACGTTTTTTATAAAAGTATACATAGCTCGTATGTATACAAAAAATCTGGTGTGATACACTCACACAACTTCCTTTTACAGTGATCTTATAATTAGTTCAAAAATTTCATTTTTAATTTTTAACCATTTGTTAAAAATTTTCAAAAATTACAAATTCTACAAAAACGGTACAAAATCGAGTGTTAGTTGAAGAGACAAATTTTCTCTAGAATTTTAAGGTGAATTCAAAAATGTAATAATATACCGGGTGTTTTATTTAAAATAGGAGTTAATAAAAAAAATAGAAAAAAAACAAAAGAAACCCACTTTAGAAGTATTCAACTGGAAAATCACCTATCTCACATCAATACACATTAAAAATGTAAGAAAAATGTAAAATTTAAAAAAAATCGTTAGAGCCGTTTTTGAAAAAATCGAAAAAAACTGAAAAATCACAAGAGTAAACACCTACTTCCGGTTATGCGATTTTCTTCAAAAGCTTGCTGTCTCATCTACATAGTACACAAAACTTATATATGAAGTTTCAATGCCATACCTCTTTTCGTTTTTGAGATATTCTGTTCACAGACAGACAGACAGACAGACAGACAGACAGACACACAGACACACACACAGACAGACCAATGAAAAAAAATATGTTTTTTGGGATCAGGGGACTCTAAAACGTGAAGATCTGTTGAAAACTCAATTTCGAATTTTTGGGGTGAATCCAATACTTCCTTTATAGTAGTAAAAGGAAGTAAAAAGGCAAAAATAAAGTAAAAAAGGCAAAAATAAAAAATGCAAAATTAAAAGCAGTTTAACTGAGCAATACAATCGATGCACTTCACAAATCACAATGTTAACACATTCAAAAATTGTGACAAACTGGCTGATTCAGTAGAAAACTTTCTCCTGACAATACTGGTACCCTCATTAAAATTAATCTCAAGAAAATAATCCTTCTGAGAAATTTTCAGCCCGTAACAATATAGGGTTAAACCCACTAAACCTCTTACCTGTAAGTGCTGGGGAATAATACTTTTCACAATTTATTTCAGAAATTTAAAATGTGCACTTTCTTGGAAAATTGCTAGTACATTCTTTTTAAATTGAAAATGTAAGAACTAAATTGCTTAAAATTCTAATTTAATATATCATAAAAGCCACCAAAAGGCAAGAAAAATAGGAAATTCCTCAAAAAAGGCAGAATCCTTAAAAAGACGCAAAAAAGGCAAAAAAGGCAAAATAAAATTAGCATTTTTGAATTTCACGCATTCTAAAACCGATTTAAAATTGGGTCTGCCTTTTATCCTTCCATTTACTAAAAAAGGCAATTTGCCTAACTATCCTAGCTCTAATTATATGTAGGTACTTTCTTGAATA